>VBVR01000257.1:0-61221 GCA_011638315.1 Tetramorium parvispinum | reverse complement strand
TTTTTGATATGAAGTCGATACTCGTATGGTTCATTTTTATACGTACTTTAATCCTGCAAAAGGATTTTGTATTCTGTAAAGCCAATTTGATCATTTATAATATTATAGCTTAAAATTCCGATCTACATTATCGACCTCGATCAAGTTCGAGCGTCGCATATTATTTAATTTTGGAATTTATTTTTATCATTTTTCTTATTTCTAATATCAAAAATATTTTTAATTTATGTATTTTTATATAAAAGTATATAGAGAAAATATACGAAAGATTTGAAATTAGTTTAAATTAACCGATATTAAGAGACTAAAAAAATATCATAAATATCACAATTTCTTTTTATGGAGTATAAAATGCAAAAAAACTTGCAATAATTTCCTCGAAATATCGGCAGCGTATTTTACAGAATAATCTGGAAGAATAGAATTTTGATGAACATTGATATGATCTCAAGAAATTTATTGCTCTAAGAGTACCGAAACATATTGCCCTTTCTTTCAATCTTTTATCTTTTATTTCAATTGCAACCTGATTTCCCATGATACAGATTTTCTTATGCTTTCGTTGTTTGTTTAATAATGAAAGTAACTCTTCTGTACTCCAGAAAGATGTTAAATTAGATGTAAATGACAGAAAAAAATGGAGGAGTACATCTCAATCCGAACAAATTCACGGTTAAAACAGGTCGACACCCAAGTGCGCTTCGTTTAACTCTGTATTACGTTCCTTAATTCTCCAGGTCGCCTCTGCACTGTGAAAAGTAAGTTGTTTACCATGCATCCTTTCCCTACGTACCCCGGCGGCTTGGTGCAGCTACGGTTACGGGTATGCTTTTGTCTCTCCGCGGAGCGACGGCGGAACTATTTAAATTAATCAACATGGAAACCTTAATCTCGCCCGACGTCTTAATCCCAGCTTCAATTTGCGCGCGACTCGGGCTTCTCTTCCTCTTAAACTTTCCATCCGCCCTACCGAACCGAGCCTCGTTCAGTAGCATGCCTTTCAGCACGCCAAATTTAAAATGTTTCCTTCTTTTTCGCAGAATGTATTCTCGTTCTTGCCCTTATTTAAAATATACAAAATTTTTGCGTGATTCTTTTTTAATGGAGTTGTTGTGAGATAGAAATGAATCGCGTTTATTATTAATTTTTATAAAGTATTTATAAAAATTTGACTTAGCTTAATATATAGGTAGGTGTAAAGCTATCTGTGCCAAATTATCAGAACGTAACCTATAAGACATGAAAATTATTTTATTTTTTTCTTTTAAAAATAATTTTTTATCTCACTTTTTAAAAAGTTACTTAATATTGAGCTCTCGAGCCTCTCGTAGCGTTTTTAAAAACTAAAGCAGAGAAACTAGTTTTAGAAGCAAAAAATTAGCAAATAATTTTTATATCTTATTCGTTACGGTGTGATAATTTGGCTCAGATAGCTTAATATATAGGTAGGGATGTAACTTTGTAGGAAATCGTATAATACTTTAATTGCAAGTGAATAATCGTTTTGTTTCCTGAGAATATTTTCAATTTATTTCTAATCGAAGTTATTATTAAACTTTTTACATTTCAATATATAAAAGATTATTTTGAATATGTCATCTTTTATGCTTTTATAATAAACGGCTATAGTCTTAGTTGCGGATAAAAGAAAGATAGAAAATAAACATTAAGAAACATTATTCGAGAAACTGTGTGAAACAGATTACTGCGAATTGCTTATGCATTTCTATGAATCTCATTATGATGCCTGATGCTATTACAACTAGAAATATTACAGATAAGAAGTATTAAAAAGTAATGTTAGCGGAAAAGGAACATTACCATTTGTGCGGAATACAAAGATTTCTTCATTAAATTCACGGGAGGAATTGAAAAGATAAAATGTATAGAATACGAAAATTCGTCCAGAAGTAATTTTTTCTAGGGCTCCGTTTATCCATCTAAAAATTTTAATGTCGTTTTAAATCCAAATATTGTACGTTACATACGAATAGGATATTCAAATTGTTTTCTACAATTATTCATACGTGATAGAACGATCGCTGCATGAAAATTGAGTACACGGATTTTTAAACAGTTACATATCCGAAAATCATAGATAATCCCGTGCGATAAAGCGTGTACGCTTCAAACGGTAAGCATTTGTTGGTTCAGTCACGCTTGCGCGCAAGTACGACAAAGGCATGAATTCGGGCCACGCAAGCGAAGAATAAAGCGATAGCTATAAAACGGTGACACGTTAACTCCTCCTGTCCCCCGCTGCAATTAGCCGAAGAATCCTTATCGAGGCACTCGACGAGGGTGGTAATTGACCGGCAGATAGGGACGTGGGAAACGTATCATCCTAATTTTAGATCGCCATACACGCACTCTGTAGCTCGTAGAGGGGAAAAAAATACGGGCGCGACGAGAGGGTGCGCGTCGTAATGTGCGGTATGTTAATAAAAATCCGGAAGGTTCGCGTGACACGGCGCGATACGATCAGCAGTATTTTCGGCAGTAGATACGCGCACGTGCACTCTTCGCGACGTTTCGCACCTGCCGCGCTTTATTTCGCTATGCATGTGAAAAATTTTTCAAAACATACTCGTAAAAGCCGCAGGTTATTCTTAGTGACGTGGCTAAATGGAGTAACTTGGAGTTTGAAAGTCGCACATGCACGCACACCCGCTATAAAAGTATGAACGTGAAATATGAGAATGAAAGTGAAAACGAAAATAGCGAATACAATAGCGAGAGTACAATTAAAAGATAAAACTTTCTGTTTTCTCAGTTAATTTCATGTTTTACATATTTTATTCACATACTTTACATAACAATTATTAAATGCGTTACAAAAATGTATTGAAATCCAATTAAATTAAATTAATCCGCGCTGTATCCCTATGCATATCTATTTTAAAGCTGTGCGCTTTTTCTCGCTGACGTAAACATATAATTTAATATTTAATTATTTGTATAATTTAATACTTAATTAGAAGTGTAATGCTCTAGCAGGCTACACGTTAGGAGGCATCCCGTGTGCTTTGTATGTGCAAAGAACGAGCGTCTCTTGAGAAGGGCGCGAAAACAGAAAGTAGGTCGCTGGTTACCGCGCAGACTGGAAAGTACGAGTGACATCGCACTGGGACAAATTTGCATGAAATGCTTCCGCGAGCAGGAAGACCATTCGTTTGGTCGACACGTCTCTTGCGCCGCGCGCGCACCTTAAAACCACCAAGTTTCAAAGCGTGTGGCCGCGCGCCGTAATCCCTGCCATTCGCTCTCAAATTCCCGGATATGCGCTACGGACGTGAATCTCACCTTCTCGCAATATTATCTCACCAACGACGGAGATTTATTACGATTCCTCAGCTGTTACCGAAAGCTTTAAAGGAATACAGTTACAATGTATTTATATTTTGAAATCGCTACGAAGGACATTGCTAAATACAGAGTCATTAGTTCGATCGATTTATTTCAAATTTCATTATAATTGAGGATACGACATACATATATTTCCAGTACTTATTTAGATAACTAAATATTTAGGAATAAAATTTACAGAGATCAATATAGATATAGACATTTATACATATACATAAAGAAATCTATTAGTAAAACAAAAAACCTTAACATAGCATACGTTTTTGAGGATCTATTTACGACGGCTTAGAGAACATCCTTATAGGAAGTATCATTGCGAGTGCAGATTTATACGACTGAAAAGTTCTAATAACACCCCATGGTATCCAATGTAGATGAACTATAAAGTACGTTAGTGTGTAGGGCCGAGCAGTGGAAGCGTCGTTCTCTCTATGAGCTCAATGTGGGTTTAACTTTGTGTTCTATAAGAATAACTATCGCGCCCCCCGTAACGGTGAAACTTTTAAATATAAACCAAATCCCTCGTATATCACCTCTTTATTGTAAAATATTGTCAATACGCGATAAACTCTGTCCCCTACCTGATTGTCGGTTTTATCGACTGTAACGCGCGTCGGTCATTAAGCTGACGGCATCTAGTGACCATCGACCCGATCGTTAATTTTTACAACCAGTTCTATTTTTAATTCATTGAAAAAACATGTATATGATATAAAATATTATTCTCTATAAATCATTCTCTATATATCATTTTTGTGAATACTAATGGAATATATAATGAGTTCTACAATTGATTATTTTTACAAGATATTAAGAGTTATATTTGCAGGGAGTAAATTAAAAATTATATATATATATATTAAAAAATCAAAAATATAAAAAAAATAATATATCAGCGTTGAGAAAATATACATATTTATATTGTAAGATTTATATATGTTTTATGTAACATTCATATACATTACGACTACGTACAACAGAGATTGTTGGCTTAACATTAATTTCACAGTAAGTGTTACACCGTTGTTACCTGATGTTACCGGCTACCGTAAATCCTTTGCGTTGCGATCTAATTTCCAGTTTGGCACCTTGCGCGCCTCGCATTACTCTTGACCATAAAGCTCGCTACCCATAAACATTAATCTGCCTTGCCACACGCGTGTCCGTCATAATCATAATTGATGGTATGTTAATTACAATTTATGCAAAAACCTCCTCACCTGCGCGAACTACATCCCGCCGTAATTTCCGAAAACGTCGCTTAAATGCTGATGCTAACGCAACGATCTACAAATTACGTCTTGGTACATTTCGCGTATCTGTATGCACGCCGCGATGCTTCCATTGAATACATATTATATCAGATACATGTCTTACATTCGCGCACTGTGCATGAATCAAGATTTCAATAAACTCATATATTTGGTGCAAAACGAAAAAAATATCGCTTAATTTCATAGAATAAAAAAAGAAAAAGAAAAAAAAATAAAAATCAGATGCAATAAATAAGTGGATCAGCATTATATTTTTATTCTATTAAATTTTTCATACTAGCAAATTGATTTAAGCTCCATATATTTAAATTCCTGATATTACTAAAAACCAAACAGAAAATAAAAAGAAATAAAATTTTAATATTTTTAATTTACTAAAGTTTTGCATTTATTACTCTTTCAATCACTCTTAAAATATTAGTCTTATGAATTAATATCATTATATAATATCAATTACAAAATACGATTATGCAATTGTTCTATTTGGCATGGTTACTAACACGAACAGATGAAAAAGGAAAGTTTCGTGTTTGTCTAACGGGATAACAGAAAGCTTCAGGTACAGTAAACAAAAGCGAATTGATGGAAACGTATATTTTAGGGGATTATAAGTAATATAAAACTGAATGCACGATAAAAGAAACAAACGGATTGTTGTTTCGTTCTATCGCTATATTTAGAAACTTCTAAAAGTATTGTTAGCTGCGCAGCTTGTACTTGCACGGAAAGCGGAGTACGTTCCTAGCTAGGTACTCGAAAGAACGTAATGCGTCTCCAATTTCAATTATCTGCCGGAAAAATTTCTCCGTCCTATTCAGACTCTTTTGTTTTTCTTCTAATGGGCTCGCATCGAATTACCGGGATATTTATTTACTCGTACAATTCTGAGAATCTCAAAGGGCGAGATCAAAGCTCGCAGGCTTTCTTCCTCAAATAGCTCTTTAGAGAAAGTTATTCTTAGATGACTTTCGAAATTCAGGCAAGATAAATAATTGAAAATAGCTTCATTGTTAGACGAAGTTCATGTGAAACATTTAAATGCAAATAATATTAAAAATTTTTATTGGTTGCCTTTGAAATTTTTAATTATGTATATATACTAATAATTAATTCATTTTTATGTTATGTCCGACAATTATTTAATATGAGAGTGATGAAAAAAATTAATTTACAATTGTAGTTCATAAAATTATACTATTGTACAGATCAGTGTAAGAACAACTCAATACAGACAAAACTTATCGTGCGAAGGAATTTGAGGAAGAAAGAGTACTGTCGTACCAGTTACGATACATGCAACGAGAACTATAAGAAAGGAGAAATGTGGCGCAAGAAATCGGAGAACAGAGAAAGAGCGAAAAAGACATTAGGAGATTTATCAAGTCTGAGAACGAAATGCGAAGAGAATGCGAAGGGATCCCTCCTTCTCGTGACTGTCGAGTATCAACTGCTTTCCACAGTCGATATTACTGTTCGCCGGGCATGGGCAAGAAGAAACGAAAAACAATCCATGAAACGCGAGAAACATCGCGAACGATATTTGCGACGCGGGGCACACTCGATTGGCTCGCATGAGTTTTTCCAATCCGATGAAAAGCTCTACCAGAATATACATCGTTCGGTCGTTCGTTCCGCTGACGTTAAAATCCCGGAAAGTCGAGCCTTTCATTTTTTTTTTCGCTTTTATGAAATGAACGAACGTCACTGTTGCCTAATATAATTATACGCTGTGAAATAAAGAAAATTGCCTCTCTTCGTCGAGCCGTAGGGGGTGGGTCGATGCTTGGTCCGCCTATTACGTTGAGCGGCGCCATATTAAGTTCTTCCTCTAACATCACGCTCGCTTCTTGTCTCGCTGTCCCTTTCCTTCTTCTCCCATTCTGACTTTCTATCTTGTGCCTCTTATCTTCTTTCCCTTATCCCTGGAAAGCAGCGAAGTTCGTTGCTTCTTTTTATGCTTTGCATTACGTTTTAACTCGGGAATACACACATGGATTCAATTGCCCTGGCTCTTACTTTTATACAAAAGCTGTATACAAAAGTTGTAGTTCTTTCAATAGTTCTTTCACATATATTTTAATATTTTATTAATTTAACAATTAACACATTTAATCATTATTCGCGAAAAGGAGCTCCATATTTAGGAATAATTTGAACTTCACAATTACAAACAATTTCGCATAACAAAGTTACAAATCCGCGCACGGTTCGTGAAAGGGAATAAAGATAATAACAAGACGTGTTTATACTAAAACCGGGTAGTGGCGGAATATTCAAGCGAATCTTGAATCATAATAAAACTTGATTTCCGCCCGTTATAAAGATACATTAGCGTTATTTTACGTGGCGCCGCGGTATTCACGGTTTCCTTTCTTCGTGCGCCATTATTCTCCTCGACAACTGTGTTTTCTGCCCGTAACTTTCGCGAGGCATTAATCGCTCGTTTCCCAGTAAGAACGTAAGCAAGGACGAGGTAGGACGAGCGGCAAGATTTGGATGTTGAGGGGATACGAAAGAAGAGAGGGTAAGAGAAAGCATGAGAAACGTAAATAATTTTTTAACATAGTTTTGCATTGACCAATCTGTAAGATCGAAAAAAAAATGGATGAAAAGTAATCCCAGGAAATATATAATAATTAAAAAAATAGATTAAAAGAGACAAACAAACGTTGTCTAGATCAATAGGATTTTATGTGAATTTTGTTTGAGATTAAAATGTAAATATAGACATAAAGTAAAAATATTAGGAAGATTGAATAAAAGGGCAAATATACAGTAGAAATAAATTTGTATAAGTGAAATATAGAATCCTCTATATAGACTCCACGAGTTATTTTTCCATTCCTCTAAAACAGAAAAGATACTTTTAGGAAAGAAAAAGAAGATATTGACGGGTAACAGACTATTTAGCAACCAAAATTCGAGGCTGGCAAACTCGACGAGTTTACGAGCTGCTTTTTGAAGAGCCGTTTTCCTGCAACGTCGTTACGGCATACGACCCGGGTCGGAACTTCCGCTTTTCTTTTTCGGGGGGTTCGAGGGCGATATGCCGGAATCTAGATCACGCACGACCCCATGCCAACGCGTAAAAGGTCTCTCGAGACGCGTCGCTTCCGAGCTATTAGGAGTCACCCGAGGATCCGCGGAATTATTTTAAAGTGCCTCGACTTATCTCGGACGGGAGAAAAAACGTCGGCGAGCCTTGATGCACCGAAATATCGCGCCCGGCAATTTCGAGGACACCGATTTATCTCGACCGTTCCCACACACGACACACACGCGGTGATCTTTATACACTGAATACGTTATATCGTTGAGATAACGCGAAGACGTCTCTGTGATTTTTCAACGTCTCCTTAGTTGAAAAGGCGTAATCAATAAAAAAGTCTGAATAATAACAAGAATACCAGCATGTTTAAAAAAACTTGCAACATGTAAAAGTACGAATTGCTATCGAAGAATTTTATTTAGCTTAATTGATAATAATCGAATATTATTTCTTATGTATGAAGAAAAGATTTATGCATATAGAATTATCATTGATATTAAACTGTAAAAATCGTATATACGTACACATCTATTTTTTTTTAATAAGTTTGTAAAATTGTGCAATCTGTAAAAATCATTGCCGTATCAAGTATATAGAAGCAGCAACGTTCTCGCGATTTTCATCGTTTCTCTGGCAATCGCTTTCACCGTTCAAATTTTATTTCCCGACGACGAATTATCGGCATTGATTGCCGTCAAACCCTCGATGCATCTCTCCTTTTGTCAGCTGTAGGCCGCTTGACGAGATATTGTGCAAACCGGACATTGGTAAATCGAATCATCTGCCTGTGTAACTTAAAACATGAAGATGTTACATAGGTAGATATTATAGTTGTAAGAAGTTATGTATGTGTATAGGATATATCGAGAGTTTCACATTTTATTTATCGATTGTTAAATGCTTTATCAAAGTTGCTTCATACTATTCCTTTCTTAAAAATTTTCTTGAGATTTTTATTAAATAGTTGAAATGCATAATTATCTTCATTTATCTAATAAATAAATTGATAAAAGTTTAAAATGAAAGTTTTAAAGCATTTTCGTGTTCTTTGTTCTCCAACTTAATATACAGAGAATAAATAAGATTTGTATCGATACGTAGAATACTTTCCGAAATATTGCGAAAATGGAAAATATTCTCCGACTTCGCCACTGTCATCATATTCCCATCAGAATACTCCCTAGGTTGCACAAATTTGATCTATATTTAATATATTTCCGACGTGTCCCCTAAAATTAAAGTCAACGAAGCATGCAACCTTTCGTGATGGGAAGGAGAAGTCTCCCTGAGAGGATTTCCATTTTCTGAAACTGAAAAAAGAGTGGAAGCACCTCGCGTATAAAACTAACTTTAAATCAGAACAAAAAGTAAATTGTTTATTTTTAATGAAAATTATTATTAGTAACCATAAGAAAGGTTTTGATGCTGCTTAATTAAATATTAAAGTACTATGAAACAGTTTTAAACACAAAATTGTGAACTCTTCTCGCTATAAAGTTTCTTTTCACAGAATTATTAAATTTAAAATGTTCGTAATTAATAAATTTTTTAGACAACCCTTCTCTCTCTCTTTCTTTCGATAAATAAAATATAAGCTATGAAAAACTGTCTACAAGAAAAGCGTGTTAAAATGTTTTACAATATATAGATTTTCTGCGTCAGTTGTAATATTTTCCTGGTTTATCAATATCGGTTTATCACCATGAAATTAACTTGAACATCTATCCTCGCCGACGTGTATATACATAACATAAAATACACGTCCTTTACGCGAGTGTTTATTCCACAGCGCGCACTTTTCGTTGAAGTCAACCTTTCCCTCGCGTTGTCAAAATCGAGTTTGAGAAAGCTCGTTAAAGCGAACTTCTCCGACCCATCGCGCTGCCCTTCGCCGAAGGGATGAAGCGGAAAGCCCGGCGAGAGAACGGCGTACGAATCGATACAACAATGGAGTTATGCAGCTGTACGTGAGTTAGGAACGCGGCGCAAAACGCGAAAAGTCCCTCCCTTCGCTCTGCGCTTCCCCTTCTTCCTGACTATACCCCGTTCCGCGAATGATGGACCCCCTGCATAATCCGCCCATATACGAGTTCCCTGATATACACGAGGGGTGCATAATTGCATCTAGATAAAACAGGTGAATGGTAAATCAAACTTGGATTTGCTCCCTTCGGCTCTCGTGATTACCGTACCTAATTAAGGATAGGCTTCCCCGCCCCTCAGCCGATCTGTTCGCGCGCCGTACCAGTCTCGTAGAAACTGGTAAAAAAAAGAATATTCATTTGATTAGAAAACAAAGTTGTTAGAAAAGAAGGAAGAAAATGCTGCGGAAGACTTTCGAGCTTACAAATCAAATACGCCCCGTTTTTTCTTAAGTTGATTTATTTTGATACATCTTGTGAAAACTTATAAAATACCTATGAAATAACGTTGCGAACGCAAGTTCAGAGAGTTTTTCTTCTAAAAGAAAAGATATACATACATATATATGTACATAAATGAATAAGATTGGTAATGAACTTTGCCTCTGTAACTATATGATTGAATTTATATATTAGATTATTTACGAAAATGGATTTGCCTTACTTTGAAACTACGTCATTAAACTGTGTTTACAATGAAATTAATCAGAGTACTAGTGCTAAATAATTTTACAAGAACATTCTACATTTTGTCGAAGTTTCGCGCTGCAATATTACTTAATATAGAATAAAATAAAAATAAAATAAGCCAGTTATGATTATTCTGTAAGAGTGTATATTTAAATTCCATTTATTGGATTCTTTAGTACGACATTTTTTCGATTCGATATTTTAGTACATATAGAATTTTTTTTTAACTAGCAAACGTGAGACCGGATATAATAACACATGGAAAGATTATTGAAAAATTATCTGCTAAATTATTGTGTGAAATATTAAAACAGTTTTAAATAGAATAAAACATAATTAGTCTTGAAATGCATGTTATCTTTTCTCTTTTATTTTCATTTATCTTGGATTCGATAAGAAGCCCTTGAATATATGCGTTTGAGGAAATTCGATTTTCTACGAAGGAAATCGACATCGTGTCGTTCCTGTCGTATTTACAGTTCTGCGAGGAATCGTCCGGAACTAGCTCACTCTAACCTCATGGGACTTCCGTCTGCTAAACGTTACATCGTTGAATCCTACCCGTGTCCTACAGGAGCGAGTTCGACCCCCGACCGATGGGAATACATTATAATAAGGGCATGAGACGAGGCGCTGTTTTGCGCCCTTTGCGCTCAACCGAGTTGCATTACACCGGAATTCTATGCAAATGCGCAGCCAAACCAGTCCGCTGGCGTTGCATTTTGACGAAATACTGAAATGGCATTGTCGAAGCGATGTCATATTCCGATTTATATAATAGTTAGCTATTATCTACTATCAATTTCACAACTTTCGTTACATTATCAATCGTATTATTCTTAATATTTCATAGTTATTTCCTTTAAATTAATTAATTTGATTTTGTAAAAGTTGAAAGTGTCTTCAGTATCCACGAAAAATCAAAGATATTATACTATCGCGTACGCAAACTTTTAAAATGTAAGCTTTTAATAGGAATGATAAAAAAAATGATGGCACAAGCTTTTAATCGTTGATAAAAATATGGCAAAATAATGAAAAAATATTTGTATATTTTTCTCTTGCTTCCCTTACTTGCTTTCTCTTTATCTCTTTCTTTCTTTTCGTCTCTCTCTCTCTCTCTCTCTCTCTCTCTCTCTCTCACACACACACACACACATACACACACACACACACACTCTCTCTCTCTCTCTCTCTCTCCTTCTCGCTTGAGGACAGCGACCGACACTTCCGAAATAAAGTTTCGTAATTTCCGCTAACTGAATTAAATTTCAATTCATTTATAACTTTATCCGTGTTCGGTGCAGGATCAAACGTCTGAAACCGAATCGAGCCACTCTTTCATCCCGGCATATTGCCTCGATCAGCGAGTTCGGTATAAATTTCGCGCAAAATCCGCGCTCTGAAAAGTTTGGCATTTATATTATCCGGTGCTATCGCACATTGTATATGCTACCGAGGGGCGGAAGGTGCACGCGATCATTAGCGAATTACAACTCGTTCGCGGACGAAGCCTTTGAGTCCACAGCCGATCTATGTTGCCGGGCTTTTAGGGTTTCGAGCGAGTTAACGCGCGTAACTGTAGCCATCGTGGAATAAAGCGCGCTCGGATATAATTCCACGCGAAATTAACCAGCGCGCACGGAAAGCGAAATCCAGATAGATGGCCCGTATTACATCGGGAATATTATGATCCATTTCATGTTACAAGATGTTATATTACGTCGACGGTAACCAATATTGCGCGCTAAGCCAGACGAACAGCGGTGACCTATCCAGAGCTTACGCTAACTTCTCTCGCGATCGTGAGCGATTCAGCATATCGCCTTCGAGATGGACCTCACGTAATTCATTGCCTGCGACGTGAATCGATGCCTCGAGCACGGTAACTCGTTTAAGTTCCTGACAGACGTCGAAGGAAAAGCTGCAATTGCTACGGGATAATGAATATACGCGTCGTAGGAAAACAACAATAACTTCACTTGGTTTCATATTAACGATCAATTAGCACGTGTTGCTACAACCTATGAAATATTAAACATTTAAAATAAAATTTTTATTCACTGTATATTTAACAGTGAAATATATGTCGAGCAATAGATATGGCACGCTCCATTCATTATTGATGCATATATTTCAAACTAGTTTGCCAGATTGGATACTATCGAAATTCTTGTACCGTACTGAACCGAGGCTTTTATTTTACGTTCAAAATAGGGCCGCGATAAAGGAAAGGTATGCGCTGCGGGGGAAAGAACTAAGCGCGAAGAGAAAGAGAGCGGATAGGAAAAACTATACGTGTATTTGGACTATAAACAGAGCTGTTCTCCTTCCGTCATGCCAACATAAAAGTTAGTCCGTAGTTGGATAAAGATCGAGGCGTTGAGCGACTCGAGCAAACCAGACGAGCGCGATCAAGAGGAAAGGAAAGACATATACAAGTAGAGGATAGAATCAAGAGAGAAGAGAGAGAGAAAGAGAGAGAGAGAGAGGTGTGCTGGGAAACGATCCCCTTGAACTCGGAGATGCAAACAGAAGAGTTGCAGTATAATGCGAAACTTATTATTGAGAAAGGTAGCCTCCGGCTGTAGGTTGCGAAGACATAGACGCCATACCGGAAATGCTATTGTCTTACTATCTTCATCCTTGTTGTACCGTCCATGTACCACCCTCTTGCTATATCTCTACGCGCCTCTCTCTCTCTCTCTCTCTCTCTCTCTCTCTCTCTCTCTCTTCCGTTTTATCCTTCCTCAGTTCAACTATATTGACTACAACTTGGTCTTACTACCGTTTCGTAACAGGAGCGCACACATTGCATCTTGTAACTATCAAGAGCTTCTAGCGACTGCTTTTCGAATTTAAACAAGGCTCCGTGCTGCTGTCGCTGTAACAAGCGACGAGGATTACGGCGCGTTAATAACGCTGTTTTATTTGCTTCTGCCGTGATACCGGTACACTCATTAGGATCGATAATTACATTCCTGCTTTACTTATATAATCCAATCGAAATTCCGTAAGTTCCGTGGAGCTACGGTACTATTACCGTTCACAATACAAAAAGCCAGCGTACAAAAGCATTTTATTCTCGTCGTATCCTCATTACCATTTTCCAATTCGATTTATGCAGTTACATATCGAGGTTTCTGTCAATCGAACGAATGTCCGAATATTCCTGCGCGGATATTTCGATATGCGTATAATGCGAGATTACGGCAACGAGTTTCAACATCGCCGAAAAGAACACCTCGTTCGAGCGAATCGCGCGATCAAAATAAATACGCGCCCTGCGCATCGCATCGATCTTCTGTTTGTTCATGATTTACATCGACCATCGGCGAAGCGAGCGGCTGCATCTGTTCGTTATGCGCGCATGCACGTTAATGGCCGGCACGGATATCACGCGCAGGGATCGAAATTGAAATTAAAACGGATCTATCGTGAATCGTTTTCCGTTTCGCGCGTGATACGCGCACGCACTATCGTTGTATATTTACCGTTTTGTTCGCCCGAACGTGCTCATCGTGCTGAACCGGGGACTGCCGTTATCTTGCGGCAGCAGTCGCCCCGCGTTCTTCGTGTTAGCGGATTTGCCGCACGCGAGTATTTACGGTTTTCTAATTAAGCAACCGAGCTTAGAGTTTATTAAAGAAAAACGAGATAAAACAGCTTTCGTCTAACGTGGCACGTTATTGTTGAAATATGATATAGTAAACCGCACTTGCGGATGTATGTTTATGGCTTACGTTGCGTATAGAACAATATTTCACTTTTCAAACACTACGTATCTGCATTTATGTCTGTGTAGAAATGTCGTGAAAGTATAATTTTTTATTACGTCCGTAGGAATATCATGAAAATAGCATCAGTCTTTAAATTTTTATGATTCTCTTTAAGATAGATTTCTCTCTCTTTCTCTTTCTCTCTCTCTCTCTCTCTCTCTTTCTCGCTGAGTGTCATTATACCAATTAATATGTGTATAAATGATATAAATTATAAGATATAAATTTTATAAAGATCTATATTTTTATCTTCTATTCGTTTTTATTTTATTAGCTTTTTTTTACAATTTCTTACAATATCTTGTATGATGTAATTATATGTATTGTGAAAAAAGTCTTTATCGCTTTTTTGCAGAGAAAACTAGACATTAAAATAATATCAGATTAATTATAGTAAGAGGACAAACAGAGTCCAAGTGAAAAGCTTCAGTCTTCGCTCTGTTGCATTCTGAACCGTTACATTCCAGCGGGAGACATTCGAGAAATCGCTGAGAACCTCGATTATGGCTTGGCCGGAAAAGGGCTACTTCCGTGGATACAGGAAAGATTGAGGAACGATGGGGGTGGGAGAAGAGGGGAAGTCGGCCGGCAAGAATCCTCTTAATTATAACCGATCCATCAGCATTTCCCGACGGGATTTAAGTAATTAAGTCCGATTTAACGAAGAATTGGTGCCGACGACAGGAATAAGAGCAGAATAGTCGAGCAGTCGCCATCAGCGACAACGATTGCAGAAGAAGAGAACGCCGCAGGGTTCCACGAAGCAGCGAGAAGGAAAAGACTAAAGAGACGCCGAGAGTGGTCCCGATATCAAAATAATTGCTCCATCAAGTCGCGCTCTCTCGACTGGGACGATGGTAGAAGATTTATGCCTTGTTTGACCGTTGCTGAAATTACTCTAATGAGAGAAAATTGTTTCTGGATTTAGCGGAATAGCGTCGTATTCTGAGTCTACCCATAATTATTTAAAATTGTAATGTGCGCATTGTATAAGAATCGCCTTCGTTATTCGAAGATTTTTTAGTGTTTTATTTACAGGGTTACAGTTAGAGAAACTGAGAAGCTCTCAATTAGAATTTATTATACTACAGTATATATTACTATAAAAACTCATATTCAATATTAATGATACCATTAATCTAATCAATGAATCTTCATATAATTTCTTTTTTAATCGACGGATATCTGCGTTTTTTTTAATATACATAGAAAATATTTAAAGTTTAGATATCACACACGTATAAGTCCAAATGTGTGTTCTACTAATTGTAAGTTCTATTAGCAAGTTCTTTGCAATATACAACTATACGCTTCAACGTCCGTCATGCGGAAGAAATACAGCTTCCTGATCTCGAGACGTGCCACGTGGTGCGCACGCGACTTCGTAGTTGCCGCTGCCGTTCCTTCGACGTCGTTGACGTCCGCGCAGATCGAGTTGGCATGCGAAACGGCTTGTTGATGGGCGAGAGATCGGAGTCGACTCGGTTACCATGGGTACACGAGGAATGATGCGTTACCTGGGTAACCCTCAGTGTGGTAGGGGTGCCTGTTCTTCTTGTTCCAGTACATAGACACACGCGTACGCTGACGTACAAAGACAGAGAGAGAGAGAGAGAGAGAGAGAGAGAGAGAGAGAGAGAGAGATATAAAGAGAGATAGAAGGAAAAACAGAGTGAGAGAGAAAGAGAGAGAGAATAATGCGTACATATGTATATACCATCTTGTGTATACTGGTAGCCTATACCATCTCTATCACGTCAGTATAACCGGCCTTCCTCCGCTTTTCCGGTTTTCCTCTTCTTATCGAAGAGCTCGTCCGTTTTTTTCCGCGTTCTATACTCGCTCGGTTCATTGCTCGTCCAATCACATACCATTCAAAGTGACGGGACTTCGAACGCCGCTGCGATCGATTGCGATCGCCACTCCAATCGAGGTGTCGCGTTGCACGCCGGGGTATCAAAAGCGGATTTTTTCCGGCTAGATGAAAAGTGCCGGATCCCATTGGTACAAAGATCCGTGGAAGATGTTTCACGTTCAGCACCTGCGAATGAGCGATAAGCTTTTTAACGTACGCCACCCTTGTTTTCTGAAAGAGTTTTACGAAAAAGATGTATACACGATTTTATGATATGAGAGTCCGTTTTTTAGATATAAATAATCAAATCAATCTAATTTCTATTTTCAGAAGTTAAATCTATTCTGTTGTTCAATATATTTAACTCATGTGGTAACCAAATGTTCAATCGATATAAGTTATCGATATGATTTAATCTACTTTTCATAGAAAAATTAATTCAGAAATCTTATTATTTGCTATTTATAATTATGCTGTTTTTATAATCGTAATTCTGTTTTGACAGAAGAGTTTCATGAGCACTTAGCACTTGTCTGACCTTTTTAAAAAGCGAAATATCAGCAAGTGCATTTAATATTCAATATCGCGGTACGCTTCCTCGTTTCTGGTCCTTGAATATCATAATTATTTCCATCCTCTCGCACACGACTGGTTAAATATCCATTCGTGTCGTGTCGTGGACAGGAACAGATTGTCATCGTTCATTTTACGTTTTTCTACTGATATTGGATCAAAGATTGAAGCAAAAAAAAACGTACACTATCCCTGTGCGGGACAACCGCTGCTCCCACCGTAACCAATATCGATATCACGTTGCCTACGCGAGATATTTCGCGATATATTTTCAGCTCCCTTTTCACTCTCCGTTCGTTCGTTTCGTAATTCGCTTCATTACACCTTCAATCACGCAGCATTCATACTGACAGTTGAATCCTCGAGTGTGCCGACTCTGGATACGATGTCAATTACAATCGGGGAGCCATAAAAAATTTACAGCCTAGCGAAATATTGCCATTGCCGCGATGCCAAGATGATTTATTGGTTCGCATAGCTTTCTGCTTCCCTAACAAAAAAATTCCTCCCAACAATTACCAAGCGTAATGTTTTTCCATTATTATCGAAATAATGAACGCTTCGTGCGAATAATTTCTCGCAACACGTCAACAATGATTACTCTTTTAGCGGGTTATTATTCCTTCGATTCCTTTGATTAGCAATTTCTCTATTTGCAAATTTTGCACCGCGGTAATCATTAAGCCTTGTATATGGTCGATTACATAAATAGTGCGTTTGTGCTACCGAGAGATACCTGTGTAATATTGTGAAAGTTAATATAATATGCGCTTCAGCATACACCGTCGCCCGATATTGCAACAATCGCGGCCACCTTAATGACGTAGAGGCCATCGAGGCAGAACCAATCAATGCTCGATAGGTAATCTACACGTAAATCGCGTCGCTCGGCTTCCACAAAGGGCGAAAGGGGGAACGTTTGATATGAGCTGACAGTCGAATCGCATGCTACGGCGTACAATAGCACGGTACTAGCTTGCTCCATTTAGACCGAAAGTATATATTATTGGATTATTGGTGAAGGATCTTAATGCACTATCCCGAAATCCCAGTCTCGCCGTTGCGCTGCCCGTCCGCGATTCGCAATTCTCTTTAACCCTCCGCTTCGACACATTCGCGTCGACACTCCCTTTGCCGTTCGAGCTGTTTGTCCCTGGCACAAGCGCACCGGCACGGTCACTACCGTAAGGTAATCAAATCCAGAAGCGTGAAACGCAACTGAACGCCCGACACAACGCCTCGCCGCGTGGAGAGAGTGAAATTTCAGAAGTCTCTAATGTGGCTGATCTATCCTGTCTATGAAGCAAATGCTTCTTTACACTCGTCTTTCGAATAAAGCGTACATTATGCCATTTTAATAGAAATGCTCAGATCAATTAATTTAATTTTTTTCTCATCGCTACCCCAATTAAAGTAAAACAATATAAATGTAAATAAGAATAAATAAAATTTTTAAATTTATTAATACAGAAATATAATTAGCATACCTGATTTAATATCGCCTGTTAAAAGATTGTCTCGAAATGTTAATGTCAATCGTACTTGTAACAGGCGTTATATTTCTCACGCGAAATTCGAGTTTTAAGTACACTTTATTCGCTTTCTTTTTTTTTCTATCGCGACTGATTGTATGTGTAGATTAAAACAGGCGTTCCCGATGTATGTATCTATGTGCACGAACTCGCGTGCCATATACTTATGTATGAACATAGGCCTTTCATCAGCTCGTGCGTGCTTCCGCGAGCGTGCAAATCACTTTTCACGCGCAATGGCGCCGAAAAGCGGAGCGGTGCATGCACCTATACGTGTATATGCATCCGGCGAGCTACGTGAAGCACGTAGGTGCACACGGCGGACTGCACCACGACAAATCGACGTAGTCAGGTGGTGTGTACGATTTAACACAAATGAACACAAAGGAAAAATAAAGCTGCGGTAAGCACGGTTTGTCATAAATTGGCAGTCACGTTTAATAAATGCATCATATACTAAAAATGAAAATTTTATATTTATTAAATTTCTACAACAATTAAATAATGTTATATTAGTTTTAAAAAAATCAACGATTTATATGTAATTAATCTTACACAAATAATCACATTTATATATTGCATATATCTTATTTATTTGTGCATTTTCGTTGGCTCAAAGATCTAAGTTACGATCATACGATTCCATACGATCTCCACCTTCCACCATGTATATCTGAAAGACACAATACGGTTGTGTTTTCTTCAAGTAGCAGATGTTACGAGCTCTTAAAGGCTTTGTTGCACTCCATCCGTGCTTAAAGGCGCCGCGAGTACGTGCTCTTTCAAGCGAATAAACGTGGGTTCCGCTTTCGGAGGCCGGGCGAATTCGAAAAGAAGCTCATCCCAATAACAAATACACTTATATGTACGATGAATAAAAAGATTAGACGACAGATCGGCGCTTGTCATACGACTCAATAGGAAGGGTCCGAGGTCTCTGTCAGATTTGATTATACCTCTGGGATTCGCTCGATAGACATATTTCTGCGTCCTTCGAGTTCGAACGTCAAAATATTGAAAATAATACGTCGTTCATGTCAACGCGTTTCTACATCTTTATGAATCGAACAAAGGAAATAAGCGTATAAAGAGACACGGGAAAGATGGGACTCGCATAAAATTGATTTCATTTCGAAGTGTTTACAATTCGGCTATGCGAAACGTTTTGCAACGTTAAGTACGTGTTATGTGGACACGTTGTAACAGCTATTTTCGATTTACGATGTCGACGATATGCATTTAGTTTTTAAATATCGCGACGACAATGCAAAATAGCTAAATTCCACAGTTTTTCCTTTAGGCAACAATTTTTCTTTTGAGAGAAGTCGACCGTTTACATACATTAAACGGCATGTGCCTGGTATGTGTTACATGACATGATATCACGGCCTCGAGAAATGAGATGACGTGAATTTTTATAAGGTAATCCTGTAAAGCATTCGCGCATTACCGGTTGCCGTTGAGGACAGTCACTGTTGGCTAAGCGAAACCTTAAGAATGAGAAAACAAAATTATACTTTCTAAAATATGGAATTTGCTCCCAGTAGGACGGTAAGGGTATTCATATTTCTGGCGGTTATTCGCGACGGTGATCTCGAAGAGGTCGTCATACGTCTTACGAAAAGTTTTACGCTATTTCTATTCTCGGTATTCCCATATCCCCGGAACGCGGCATCCCAGTGAATTCCCGAAACTACGAGTCATCGAGCAGGATGAAAAAGTGGTCGGGGCCTTGGGACGATAAGAGCACAATGCCGAGGTTATCGCAACATACGTGTGTATGATATCGGCGAATCATTCATCAGCACGGTCACTTCACCCTTGCAAAGGGGAACTTCAACTTCGAGATGAGTAGAAGCACGTTTCGCTATAGAAGCAGATAGATACTGTCTTTATCTTTATTTGCATACACGTAGGTGAACTTGGTACGCAGATTTAATACAGCCTGAGCTCGCGTTTACGGTGAGCGATTTTTACATCACGAAACATAAACCTCCTTCTGTCTAGTAAATTGATAAATAAAATTAAAATTGAATTTTCGAATTTTAATGTTGTGAAAAATTTTAGAAAAACGTAAAAGGAACGTGAAGCATTATTTATTCATATTACAGACTAGTTTATATAATAGAGTATACGTTTCATATATCACAGCAAAGTTTTGTGAAATCTGTCATGTATATAGATGTTATGTAATATTTTGTGGACGTAAGCTTTAGAAACATTATGGACGGGACGGACACTAATACCACTATCTCAAAACTCTGTCGACGTCCAACTGCCTAAGCTCAGAGAGTCCGTGACGATCGAAACTCTTCGTAAAGCCGTATACTCGGCAACGAGTTCGTTAAAACTTCCTTCAGACCTGTTCATGTTTAAATTAGGATTGCATTCTTTAGTGCAAATTTTCCGCGCCGGTCTTAAAACTTTCAAAGCCGTGCTACATGACTCAAGGGATACTTTTTGGCCCCATTTAGTAAAATTCGCGCGACTAATCTCCAGCGTTCAGGATTAGCTGAATAATTTAATACTTTCGTAGGAGCAAGACTTATCTAGCACGTCGCTTTTAGCTGATCTTTGCCTCTCGAACTTAAGCGATTATACAAACGCTACAGCTGTATAATATCAGTTTTTGATACTTTAAAGCCACAGGCTTTAATACGAAGGAATCAAAAGGACAATAATAAAATACACTATTGAATATTGTAATATTTTAATAGCGCGCTTCTTCCAGAATGTAATTTGTATTCCTGAATTATATTCCTCTATGTGAAATTTAATATATTAATGTTGTTTGAAAAAAATATTTTATTCGTGTAACATAAGCGAGACTGATATCTGCAAAGTTTTAGATATATATTTCCCCTCCGTCGGAAAGCCAGCCCCCTTCATTGACGTCGCACTTTCTTTTCCCCGGTTCGCATTTAAATTGAGTAATATTCCGACGGTCGAGTGTTCCTCAAAGTTAAAGGCTTTGCATTTCGTGAGGCGTTCACGTTTTATTCGCGTTCTCGGTGCTACGTTACTCCTCTCGTCTCTTATGTATATATAATCCGCATTGGTCGCGTAGCTCGTAAAGCAGGATGTGATAGATGGCTAGTTAGGCGACGTATACCACGTACCCACCTTATGCACACAACCCATCAACCTATCTACCTACCTATGAACACAAGTTCCCTTACCTCCCTTCGTTCCCTCTCACTCTCATCTCCCCGGTCGTATGCTCGCCTCAAACCACTAACATGCTACAAGCCCTCAAACGTTTATTCAATATCTGTCGAGGGGCACGCTCTATATACGTTGAATCCGTTCATAAGTCTCGTTATGTTAGAACGCCGGGCAACCCTACTGCTGAATTTGTAAAGGTGGGCACCCAGCCAGCTGATTTCAACCCTTTGCGCTAACCCCGAATTTTAATGCTCCTCGTTTTTGCAATTCATCGCCACCCCTGACTGTCCTCTAATCAAGACTTTTGAGTGCCCATGTCTCTACCCATGTCTCATGACACTTCCAACAAGATCGCAGTCCAAAAGCTTTCTATGTGAAAAGAATTAAGCATCAATTTTACTTATCTTTCAATCTGATGGCATTTTTGTATACTCCTAGACACTTTAGTCAACTGTAATCTAAATAATAGTTTTCATTTAAACTTTACCGTTTTGTCTAAAAAATTTAAGAATTTAAGAAAATCTCATTTAGATTTAAACACGTTTTTTTTTTACATTTGAATAACGCTTTTGTAGTCTGAGGACATAGGTACTCATTGTTTTCAGCTTATCGCAAAAAGCAGCGAAAGAATCGCAAACTCGGAAATCGTCGATAACGTATACACGCTGCGGTCACTTATAGATATTATTATTTCTCACGCGATTCATGCTGCGAATATGAGAACGCGCGCGCCCGGTCGCGCTGCGTTCGCTCGCTCGCTTGCTCTCTGCAATCTCGTTGTTGCACGCGAGGTATGACCGGACGAGATAGGCCTCATCCCGCCCGCCGCACCGATTGTTCGCGATTCTGGAGTCGGGAATTAATTCGCATGAGGCCGCGATGCAACGCGCGTACAATGATGCGCGCATACGTGCGCGCATCTCGATGTCGCTCTCCCGAGAGAAATCGCGTGAATGTGATTTAGAAATCACACGCCATAAGGCGAGAAAAGGGGCCACCGACACGCTCGGCTCGAATTCGCCTCACCTCGCCTCGCCTCGCGGTTACGAGCCTTCGAGTATTTGTTTGCCCGGACCAATGCCGGCCATATGCCAGGGCTGCACGACCGCATTATATGCAGCGCACCGTCATTGCATCGCGTCGTCGTGCCACACCGAACCCAATGGACCCTTTGTTTTCATTTCGGTTCAACGCACCGACCCCTCTTTTAGCCTCTGTTATCGCGAGCGTCTCTCCGTCTTTCTCTCTCTCTCTCTCTCTCTCTCACTCTCTTTTTCTTTTTTCGCTTTAGTCGGGTATTCCTGATTTCCTCCGTTTCACCCCTTTCTCCGAACCCTACGATTCTCTTTTCCTTTTTGCATTTCCCACAAGCGCGCAAGCGTCACTTCGATATTTCTGCATTCTCGCGTCGATGGGTTCGGCCGCGTGAAAGAACCGCTGTTACCTCGGTCGCTCTTTTGTTTTGCGCTGCGTGCGGTAGAACTCTTCGCGATTGCGACCGCCACTAGTTCAATAGAGGGGTTTCGTGTCAAGAGTATCTTACGGATCATTGTTGGAGGGAATATTGGAATCATTTGTTTCATTAATTAAGCTTTCTCATTGGTTTAAATTGACCCTTAAATTTTTAATACAAAACAATCATCTTTTTTATTGAAACGGCTAAACAATTAATTAGTTAGTTAACACGTTTCTCTGTTGATTTCGTGCAAATTAATACGGAGATGAATTTATTTTTGAATAAATAAATTCAGATCTTTACAGGTATTTTGATGGCTTGTGGAATTTCACGTTGAATCTATAAAGTTATTCTCGATGATGTCGCAACAAAAAACCGTAGAACGATATTACGGAGCAACCGATCGACAGGACGGGCCGTTCGATAACGAAAAATAACTTAATTTAAAAACAACGTCATTTCGGGTTGAGGGGGAGCAGGTCAGTGTCTGGGCAAAAATTTGACGAAGCTTTTAGCCCGTAACTCTATTAGCCAATGCTTTGGGAGTGCATTTTACACCGCTCTGTGTGTGGCCCTGTCATTTTCAGCAGGCACTGACAGGCTTTAAGAGAACGCGGGAGGGACACACAAGAGTGAACGAGGGCAGACTTAGGGAGGGAACATAAGACGCGAATGAAGCGTACAAGATAGGCCACTCTCTTTCGCCGCCACTTTTTAACTCTTGCCGCTCATGCAAACTATGCTGGCCTCTTGGAACATGTCACTTCTGACACGGGACAAAAACACGAAACACACGTTCGAACTAACGAATCCATTGAGCCTCTCGTACCCTCCGGGTACCTTCTTACGTCAGTGTTTTTCTGAGTTGCAGTACTCGCGAGCAGATGCCTCGTTGAGCATCGTGCGGAATATAAATTGCATAAAGAAAAACCGTGGGACGCCGGCGCAGCTTCCCCTTTCGATGGATATTTTGATGCTATTCCAAAAACGTGAAAAAAATTTGAATAAAACAGGCTTCCTTAAATCTCGACGTGCAAGAGTAGAGGAAGACTACTTTTATGATAATCAATACTTAACCAGACATTCTCTGTCAATCCACTGGAATCGTTGCATAAAATCTATGTTTCTCTTCCTTTGAAAAAGACTTGTACGCTGGAGGTGATTAGCATATTTCAAATATTAATGCGGTACATTGGCATTCGTGTCTAATTTAATCAATTATATATTTAGCATCTCAGGCGTAAAAACATATCTCGACTAGTGAAGCGAAATTTGAAAGTTCAAAGAAGTCACCCTGTTTCATTATTTAGTACCTTAGGCGAGGAAAGGGCCTAGTCGACCCTACAGTAACAGAAGGGTGACGTCGTGTTTTACTACGTGTCTGCTCTTATTTTCCAAAAGTGCCCAGCTTATGAAATACTCAGAAATATCGCCGAGTTACACTACCGACGTATGAGGTACTTTCCGCTTTCTGCATCTTGCTTGCCATTTTGTAAATTCGTATGTGCATCAATTTTTCAGCGCTTCGTGCAGGAAAATTGCGACGGAGAGAACACATCGCGATTTCGGTTCAACACATACAACGCCACTCGAATACACGATTTGCCCGATAAGAAAACGAAGTAGGATGTTGAAAACATTTACACCTCTGACGCATAAAAGTTGTAAATGCAATTAAAAAAAATACTTTTGAAAAACTTAAGACGTTAAATTAAATGAAATCAACACCGTTTATTGGATTTAATAAATGATTTTTTTATTTGTAGCTTGTCAAAAATTAAACAGAAAATAAATTTAAAGCCTTTACCTATAGTATTCTTATTCATGTCATACATCTGTCGAAATTAGTTTCAAGCATGACAAACATAGATCGAGCTTTGATTTACTAAGCTCCTGCCGCTACCGCGTTTTATTCCGATATTTATTCTCGGCCGCTACAATGTCTAAGCATATGACAAAACACTCCTGCACAAACGCACGGGCAACACAACAGGGGTGCCACTCTCTCTGTACCCACCACGAAACCTATGTGATGGTCATCAAAAAAAAAAGAAAGGAAGCACTTGTGCGCGACCGTTACAGAGAGAACGTCGGGATTGCAGTCGACGGATTAATAGGTGGGCAAAGCACTCCAACTAGATTCGCCAAAGAAAACGAGCGCCCGAATCCAAAATAAATTCCGAGCATGAGAAATTTCACGGAGGGCGCCGCCGCGGGGTGCCTGGCCCGAACACGCATGCACCCCCTCGGAAACACATGCTCCGCAGATGCACCCTTGTACGGCGGATGTGGCGAGGAGATGCTGAAAATTGGTCCCCTCGACGCAATATTTCACATGTGTATTGTGTTACAGCGCTGTCGGCACAATAAGGCCCCAAAAGTGAAAAGTCGGCTGAAAGTATCGATTTGAAACGACTGGTAACGAGATGGTGCTGACAGTTGATGCTGACAGACATTACTCGCGATTTACGTCACTAGTGATTTTCGGCCACTTTGGACAATTTGCACGAAACGGGACCGTTTCCAAAACATGATTAATTCTATTTTGTCCAAGCTTATTCTCGCAAATATTTGAAAAGAGAAAAGGACAGAAATTAGAATTACAATGATGTTTATTATTATTATCATATTTCTGAATAATGAAAAGTCTATATTATAATTATTTCAATTGAATATAAGATTAGGATCGTATCGTTTTACATCGATAGGATAAATAAAAACGATATTAATATTTTATTTGACAATAAAATGACTTTTCAAAAAAATGATAAAACTAATTCGTGTATCCCTGACGGAATATTCAAACGCAAAAGCGGAAACTAAAAATCCGATTTTAGAGCATATTTAAATGATCATAATAATGATTTATTGTCGCGTATCTGTATGAAACGCTGTAGATGTTTAAAATATTATAGCATATGAGATCCTTGGCATATGAGATCACTTAAAATTAGTCTCATTACACAATTACATGATGAATTCTGACATACATTGAAAATTACATTACCACTATGAATATATCGCCTGTCATAAATAACTCAATTACATGGTACATTTCATGTCTGTTCACTTGGATACATTATAATTATCAACGTTCAAATTAGATATATAAATGACTTGTGTGTAATTTCAATACATGCAATATTTTTATTTAATTATCTGATTAATAAAATAAATACATGTTAAATATAAAGCAGATGACATTTATGCACGTGATATAATGCATTTGTCATTTGCCACTGCACAATTTCCGAAACATAAAATCTCAAGTTAACTTATTGAAAAAATCCAAGTTGCGTGGATTCGTTCACATTTTGCGGCGTGATTATTTTATGGTGATGCATTAATCGGACAATCCTGGGCACAGAGCTGAACGACACTCAAAACGTAACAATACGACGACTAATCATTTTTGTTACAGTTGTATTTTCGATAATTCGCAGTATTGTACCGCGACCATTGCGTTACATTCCCTCGACAGCTGCGAGGAATTGTGCTATTACGAATAACTGCGCTCATTATTGGTCAAAAAGTAACAATACCGTGCTTATTCGATGGCTCTTTAACGTGCGAACCCTAACACAATAACAAATACAATATCGCTCTAGCAAATACAATACATCCTCGTGTAACATGACTATTATTTAATTGCTTATTATACTTTAAGTATACATTATATCCAGTACAAGCTATTCAATTATAATGGTGCACGAGCTACATAATAAATATATCTTAAATTATCTTATTGTTTGAAAAAGTCGACCGTGAAACTAATAACTTCTAAAATTAAACTGTACACTTTTTGTCACGATGATGAGTTTTAACGATTTCGATGTCAAATACGTGAGCCTCTGTGAAAAGTCTGTCAACAACGACAAGCTCTGCCATTTCTCTTATCAAAAGTGATGCTGCGAAGGCATATTAAAACCCTCCTCAAAATATGTTTGTCTTTGGCGTAATCGTCGCGCGTGTTAACGCGTCGGTGCCTTTAATCGTTGCTGTCAGGACGTATCGAGCTTGATGCGAGCGTGCGCGATAAGAGAGAGAGAGAGAGAAAGCGAGAGCGAGAGAAGGGTGGGTTCGGGTAAGTGCGTTGTATGGGGTAGTTGTGCAGCCTTTTACCACCCTCTTCCACCCTAGTAGCGCGGCTTCGGGCACCAACACAGTTGGTACGACCACGGAGAGGCTGTGTTGTCCGTAAAATTGCTTGCGCCCTCGACGCTACCCTCCGCCTCCTACGTCCCTCCGTCACCCCATTCCCCGGCCCATCGCGTTTTCCTCTTCCGCCACCCTTCCACTTCACCCGCCTCTCACATCTTTCCCGATACTCCGTCGCG
Organism: Tetramorium parvispinum; assembly: GCA_011638315.1. Lineage (NCBI taxonomy): Eukaryota > Metazoa > Arthropoda > Insecta > Hymenoptera > Formicidae > Tetramorium > Tetramorium parvispinum. Next base: position 34,223 of record VBVR01000257.1, on the reverse strand, counting down.
TCTAAAATAAACTGACCGTGCAGAGATTTTCACGTCCAGGCGAACTCGAATTGGGAAATGTCGAGCGACGCCGGCCAGAAAAACGAAAAGCGGAGGAGAGGAGAAAAGACGGAAACTCCAGGGAGGTTCGCTATTCGATCCTCTCGATTCGGCACTGATGCATTCACCTCCAGCCGTGTATCAGAGTTCTATGTAGAAATTTTGATTTCATTGCACTTAAATTTTTCTTGCTTTACAACGCGGACCGATATCGATTGCGTTTAAATCCTAAAACTCCGAAAACGATAGAAGAGATGGACAACGCGCAGTTTTACGCGAGTATTTGACTCGATGAAGCTGAAACCATTGATATTAAGAATAACATTTCTATCGTATTCCTGATTTTGTTATGTGAGCAAGTTTATGAAAAAGAACGTTCAAATTAATTTTACAATTAATTTGAAACAAATTTTTATATACAACTTTACACTTTATACTGAAACTTATTAAAAATATAAACACTGAAGTATTTTATACAAGTTAGAAAAATGTCCTTCGTCACTTTATACAAAAGCATTGTTCGATTGAGAAACATATCAAGTAAAGCGCGAAACGTATGAGTCTTTATTCGGATAATCAAGTAGACTTTCTTTCCACTTGTTTCCCGAGACGAATTGGCGACCGAGGGACGCGTACTCGAAAACTCTTGCGCAAACTCGAGACTTATTTTCCCAGCACAAACAGTTCTCGCAATGAACGCGTAAAAGCCAATCTTTCCAGTGGCCACCGAAGTTCCTGGTTGAAAGTAGTTCCGGGCCAGTTTTGTTAGAACACACCCGACGACTCTATTTCCCCCAGTTCCTTCGCCGGCATCGGCATCGATCTGCCACCTCCCGTTCTGTTTACATATAAACTCAACCTTAATGCACGATTCGCGTGTCATCCGCCACCCGGTACAAATCATTTTCCAGCATCTATCTGCTGCGTCGAAGATTTTTCCAGAGAAGCGTTAGCCACGGTAAAAATAATTCCCGAAAAAAAATCGCGTATAAATGGGAGTGCGTGTACAAAATTGCCGACGTTGATAGCGCATCGGAGCACCATCGTGGCAATCGTCAAACGTCAATTTATAGTCGCTGCTTTATTTGCTTTTCGCTTTTTCCGCTAATTGCAGTCGCGACTATCGAGAACGGCGCTCGTTAATCATTTACCGTTACTTAGTTAGTAATCACTTTGATAATTTCGTCTAAAGAAATTATTCCTGCTGTTGCGCTATAGACGTGACGGCGGAACGTTAAAATAATATATCGCGCCCATCAGTCAATGTCGATTTCGCCCGCGCGCGGATGTCTTATATATAACGCGATTTAAATTTATGTAAATGTACCTTGTGAAGGGTGCAACTGGAGAGAACCCGATAAAGGAAGTGGATACGTACATGCGCTTCAATTTTTTATCGATCTCGTATGCATGAAAAGTAAATCACCCATATGTCCCATACATGTCGCGTAGATAAAACATGCTACGTGCACACGTGAGAGTTGTCAACGTAACAGTTTTAAAGTGTCCGTTGTAATTTGTGCACAGAACGCCGGTATGTATACAATAGTGCGAGGCGTATATTTAGAATTAATCTCACGAATATAGAAATATCATGCAGAAATTATACGTTGCCTGTAATACGAGCGGCGGGTGAAACTTTTAATAATGAAAAATGTTTAAATGCTTGCGATGTGCGACAATAAGAGGTCTCGCGGCGCAAGCCGCAAAGGCGGAAATGTAGCTGAAAAAAAAGTTATACATTATAAAACGTAATTATGAAAATGAGTTTGGGCGTTCTACGGCCGCGGAACAAAGCTTTGAGAGATAACATTGACCAGAATTACGAGGTTTTGCTTCTCTATTATTCCAACAGAAGCCGGTCGCTCGTTTGTTGTACCTTCACTTGCGAGCACGGCTTTCATGCCGGTATGCAGCGGCGAGAGTATTTTTCATTCATTACAACGGCTGCTTCATATGTTTTATAATTGCCATATATTCCACTACAAAAATTATACCGATGGGATCTGAAATGAGTGTTGCAGGATTGAAAAAAATTGAAATATAATGTACGATATCTTTGCGCAATTACAGCTTTAATTGCAAATAGTTAATAGTTAATTGCAGAGGGCTCAATTTTCTTTTAGTTTGGATTTATTTATAAATTTATAATAGAATAATCTTTCTATACGATTCTTTGCGTTATTTATTAAAATAGTTGGTTATTTATATGCTGCCAATCTGAACATCGTTGCGATGATGTAAAATGTATTAAACTAGAAACATATTTAGGTCGGGCGCGACGATCTTAAATTAACTTCTTTAAAATACATGACTAAAACATTCCATATGAATGAAATATGCCTGAAATCGCCATCCTTTCGCCACCATTATCGCTGACATGCGGAAAAAAGCGTAATATGCGTAATAAATTCAAATATTTCTGACGTCTCCTAAACATGCGAAGAAATAAACTTCATTCAAAACCCCTTCCAACGTGCGTACACGTCTGTAATCCATTGCAAGGGGAGTGGAGATTTTTAATCGAGTTTCGTGACATCAAAGTGCTGCTGTCATCGTTCTCTTCTCTTTCCACACTGTCCTTCTCGTTGCCATACTACGCTCGTTCCATCGTTCATCAGCTCGTTCGGAGTTGAAAATTAATCGCCGCGTCTGAAAATAAGAGACCGGCTTAAAAATTCAGTCCGACGCGCCGTGTCGAAAGAACGCGAAAGAAACTTGACACTCTCTTCACTATTTATGAACCTCTGGCTGCTGAAATAATTCCAATGCAAAAATAAAAGAAGAAAAAGAAACGGAGTCGTAATTATGAGCAACAAGAGAAATAAGAAATAATAAAGCACTTTACATTCGCGGTGTAAAAATTAGCGAAAGATATCGATCGCTTCTTCGACATATACCGCGATGAAATTACACTTCCCCTTCGGAATTTTATTGCTACAATATTTCAGCCTTCTCGCGAGGTCATCGTAATACAACGGTCGATTCCGGCAAAAGTACTGTCGCGTTGGTCCACCATTGTGGCCTTTCGCAATCAGCAAAGTGCCATATGCTGGTATCGAAACGCTTGCTAGCTGAAATTCCTGGTACGCAGATAAAATCGCCCGACGTTCAGGTATTCCAATAATTAATGGAATAAAAACTCGCCGCTCCGTGTCACTTTACTGTCAGAAATAAATTTTATTAAAAAATTTATGCATATATGTGCTCCGTGATGTGAATTCTCGTTTATACGTAAAGTATACGTTGGATGGCGTTTCGCTGTGGCGTTTGCCGCTATCCAATTATATCTTATTAATCAACATTAATTTCGTGAGCGGGGAAGAGTAGGAAAAACGCGATGCAGTTTCGACACTGGATGGCCGATGAGAGGATAGTAAAAACGAACGATGCGCTTTGCGCAAATCTAGTTCGCAACTCATATCGTCACATTAATTAAAAATAAAATACGCGCGTGGTTGTAAAATCATTATAAAGGACCAACGCAGCTTCAAAATGCTAGTTTGTCGCTGATAAGGAAAAACATGGTGCGTCGTGCCGTCGTGGCTCTGATTGAACATTCTATATTTCCTTCGCTCGATGATCGCCCAACAAATCTGGAACATCCTCAACGCCTTTTTCCTGCGCTTTCACTTCGACCCAGAGATTTCATTCCTCGGGAAAAATGAAGTAACAAAATTACAGAGTCGACTCGTCAGCAACAGACTCCGTTAAATCAACTCTCTATCCCTCCCACTTTCTCGACTGGTCCACCTTCCCTTCCCCATATCCGTCTCTCCCTCTCATTTCGCTCGCACCAGCTCGCACCCTCTCATCCTCCTCTCGCGTTTCAACGAAGTCCTTTTCCGCTTTCCCTCTGGTCACCCTGTAATCTAGAAATCTATGATTCAACGCCACTCGTATGTCCCTAACATCTGTTCTCTGACAGACGCACTCCAAACTGTCTCGCTCACAAAGCAAGACCCTGTTCTTAGGAAATAATATTTTCCCTGCGCATTCGAGGATCTCGGGAATGCGTGTTACGTGTCGCATGTGCCACATCCCTGAATGCGATGTGCAATTCGGGAGAGTGCTTATGGTGTAAAATGTAGTTGAAACCCTAAAGCCGCATTTTGTATGCTGGTTGCTTCAACAGGTAGAGACTTAGAACGTTGTTGGTGCATTTGGCCGTTGAAAGGTCTATCAGTTCACATTGATTTAAGACCCAAGAAGAGACGCAATGATCCGTACAATAGGTTTAAGTATGATGCATAAATATTATATACACTTGAAAATTGTAATCATATTTTGATACAATGAAAAAATAATGTTATATATTTTTTATCTTTCATGAACGATATCAAATCTATTATATTATTTTATATACATATAATACCATGTATTCATTACAATGTTACTTCTTTTTACTTTTTTTACATTTACTTTGTAAATAGAGAAAATGAGTTAAAGTATTACAGAAAAATATATATATAGAAAATTATTCCATCGCGAGATGCACTTTATATAAACTTCAAAATCGTTCATGCAGTTTCCTCTGCATTTAGTTTTTCTGTCATATTTGATATCAGAGCAGTGCGACTTTTAACCGCAGATACTAAAGTTATCGAACGTTCATTACGAACTAATTCATTGCATTCCCTCGTGACCTCGTTCGAACTTTCGAGGAATTAAAATTCAACTCCGTAAACTCTAGTAATAACGTCGACGCTCAACGACCGTATCTTTAAAAGCCCCAAAATCTTCTCTTTAAAACATCGTGTTCAACAAGAAATAAAAATTTCTTGTGTAATTTAATGTAATTATAACTCTTCTTATTTATTAGTTTAATGTTATGCAAATAAATCATATTTGTAGCGAAGTGACCATCTTATTATTTTATTATGTATAGTAAATAAAGTAATTCTCTTTTTTACACATACTGAAAAGATATACACGAGACACACTTTTTCTCTTTCGTTATGAGTATTTGATACAAACTTTGTTTTTAAGAAAACACCATCTCTATGAGAGCATAAAAAAAGCAACAAGGGTCCAAAAGTCGGAATGTCGTACTCTAACGCGACCAGTCTTTTAAAAATTCATTATTTCCCTACCGGCTTGCTTTTGCGTCGGCTTGTCGCCAGTTTTATATCTTCCACTGTATTATGCATGTCATCGACTTTAGTTTTATTGCTGCGTACAGATCCGTCCACCCCTAGTAAGATCGCAAATAGGGCGTAGATTTCATGAGAACATTTCTCTCGAATATATATGTATATATCTATTATAAGGGGAGCGCGAAGCTGCGAAGACGTTTCTCATTATGCGCTTTTTGAAAACTTTATGAAACATTAACATTAATATTTCTGATTTTTGTGTGATATCGTGCAAAAATAATATCGTTAGAAAATCCTAAATCGAAATTCGTATAAAATATATATTTTCGAATCCAAGATATTTCTCTCATATTAATATTTTTTATATCGTTATAATCTTGTAAAAATTCATACTTGCGATATTCATTCAGCTAAAATTTGTGTAATAAGAGTACGGTGAAGAATATTTATTTTAACAAAATAATAAATTTGTAACTAGATTTGTTCAGTCAACATCCGCAGTTAAATATCCATTGTTGGATGTTCCATTTTTAACGCTAAGAGGTAAAATTAATGGCGTATTTCGCACATTCGCTATCTCGCGCAATGTCTACTTGAAATGCCAAATTAATCATGTTACTCCACTGTCGAGACAATTCGCGGGATTTTTCATGAATTCTACGCGGGTTTTACCGAACTCGGAGGGGAGTGCGAAACGAAACTCGTAAATACAAATTGTTTTGGAGTGCATTGGCACCCTCGCGCCATGCGAGGGTCAAAGTAGCCATGTCAGTGGAGTTGATTTATAACACGATAGGGATGCTGCCGTTGCAGAGCGTTAGAATTCCGTTACTCGAGAGTCAGCATGACGGCGGCTTCAGTAAGTCAACTGAATCATTCCAATTAATTTCTTCAAATTGCACGCGATCGAAGACGCACTCACCTACAACAAGAATAAATCATTCATCTCTTTCTCTCTTATTCACGATTTATTCTTAATAAATAAATAGAAAACTCCAAATGTCTCATTTGAATATATATATTTTGCAATTAATTTATACATTTGTTTTACCATATTTTGAGTATTTCATTGTGCCCAATAATATTTAAATAATTGAACAGTATTTAAATAATTAAACAATTCAAATATCTTATATAATAATTAAAAAAAATACGTTCATCAAACTTGATGATCTATCGGACAGATTTATCAAAATTTACATTTATACTGTAAATACGTTGTACGTTTCTTCATGTAATTCTAAATAATCGGCATCACGTGCTGTTAACTGCGGCGTATGCGCTTTTCTCTCTCGCGAACGACGCTCGCGAACGATGCTCACGATATTTTGTAACGAACCGTAAAATATGACGTTTCCAACGATCCTGAATGACGATGTTATACGGCTCACTCGTTAATTCCGTTCGTTGAAATCTCGCAGCACGGAGCCAACCGAGTTCATTCGAGTATTTTATTATTTGCGGCATGGTTATAAAGCGGTAAGTTTTATGGCGTGCGTGATAGTCGGTGAAACATTCAAGAGATTAATTCGAATGAATGACAGACTGGACGTCGCAGTCTCGTGGGAGGGGCCGAACTCACGCCCCGGTGATTGCCGCCTGATGTCTCCTCGCCTTCGCGCACTCTGTTTTGCTCTCTCTCTCTCTCTCTCCCCTCCTGTCTCCTCTCCCGATGTTTCTCGCATTCGCTCGCTTCTCTCCGTTCTTCCTCCCTTTCCTTCTTGTCACTTCCTCTCCTTTCTGTCTCTTCCTGCCTCTGTTACGCATCACCTACCCGCATCTCCCAGCTACCTTTTCATTGATTTGCGACGCAAGAAATTGCTTTTCCATGGAGGCGTCGCCGAGGATCTCTAATTAGAGGATTTGTGAGAATCGAATCGCCCAGAAACGTTATATGATCATTAACCTTAATATTCTCGTATCGCTCGACATCATGTCCTCTCATGCAGGCCATTGCATGTCAGATAGCAGATGCACATATATGAATTTAATAACTAGAAAATTCTTAATACGCACAATTGAAGCTACAGTCTAACAGACGCAAATAATACTTTAACAAATTTTATAAAATTACGTATTTTAAATAACTTTAATTCTTACAATATTAACGTTTCTAACAATTTCTCGCATACTGCAGACTTCAAATATTTTAAAGAATAGTATAGAAACAGAATATATGTACGTTCAGATGTGTGTAGGGAATTTTTATCAAATTTATATTTAATTTAACAAATTTAAAAATGATAGACAAAAGTTGAAGCAAATATATTTTTTCTATAAATATTTTATAGTGACTTTTTGATGCATAAAGGGTGCGTAAAAATTAATTTCGTATAATATGGGCAATTTAAGGTTCGTGCAGTGTAATATCCCTGAGGACAAAAAATTGTACATATGCGATGAATCGATCTTCACTAACGACGCATCGTAACATCTAATTTGCGGTTGTCAATGATCACGATCGCGGGAAGGAAAGCGCCGGTAACTGTCCCGGCGGTTTTGCAGGTGCCCGCACTCAGTGGTGGCAGCTGTAATTTGGATGAAAGAAACCGCTTATTAGACGTCCGTGTAATTATTGTAATTCGTGACATTTCCCGCCGCGACAGTCCAAATTTGGACCCTCGGTTTATCCCGCGCGGGAACCCTACGCCCAAATCATCCTGGGTGCGACACGCTCGGATTTCAAACGAGCAGGTATATTTTGCGCGCCCGATCGAATCCGAACCTTCCGTTCGACGCGACGGTGTGGGCTTACAGAGGGTTTTATATGCCCGGTGTTTGTAAATTCCCGATGTTAGCAGCGGTTCGCAGGAACGCGATCTTACCCGAGTGTCGTTTTTCCAGCGCTTTATTAAATACTTTTCTCCTACAATTAAAGAGGGGTTCTCAGACTGGTAACATTCCAACGGAACGAGTCTTTACGCCAACAAAACGGGCTTTAATACTTCACGATTGTTGCGTCAGATAATGAAGTGCTTGCTGCTGTTTAATTAATTCTTATCGTCAGGAAACTCTGAAGCTTACTTTTTAATTGAACAACGAATTCAATATTTAATCTTTTTTTTGTTTACTTTTCATTTAACAGCTAAACTGATTTAATGGATATTATTTTATTATTTCTTTTTACATTTTATAATGTTTTGAGGTACTAATAATTTGTGCAAGTTGTTTTGAAAAATATTATTTAAAAATTTAATATACATGATTTATATATTTGTGGAAAAATATGTTTGAGATTCTTATAAATTATCTCAAAATCGCAAAGGTTTTATATGTGCATTTTTTAGATTCTGAGATATTCTGAAAATTTCTATAACTTATATGCATTTAGCAAAACATCAAGTGAATAAACATCCGAAAATTAATAACAAAATTAGAGAAAGCCTCAACGATAGATTTTTCTAAATATCTCCCGGGGTGTTACAAATATTTACAAAATATCCAGATTATGTTTTATTATCTGGCATTAACAATAAATAGACGTGCGTAACCGCTTAGCGAATGTACATACGTTAATGTGAATAGTCGAAATGTCGCGTTTGCCATCAGGAGTTCACTACGATAATAAAAGGAATGCAGCGAGCCATCGAAGTAGCCAAGGGGATCATTTTCATTAAGACCTGGTCAATTAGATGTGCTTCAAATGGCGCGCAGTCTCGGGCAAACTTGGACAGTACTCCCCCAACGATACCCTGAACGCAATGGTCGGATAGAACGTGGACAAAAGGAGAGGCCAAGGTATAGACTAGTGCCTAAGACACTAGAAGAGTCGAGGAAAGAGAGATGTAGCAAGATAGTGTCGAAGAGAGAAGAGAACAGATCGTGAGCGCCAGAATGAAGAAGGAAGGCGGACCACTCCTATACGGCCTCGACACGAGGAGGCCGCCATAACCTCGGCACTAGTAATTGAACGCAAGTGGTTGAAAGTACTTCTTGGCTCCCGGAAGCGTCTCTTCTCCTCGACCACTACCACCACCACCACCACCATCACCACCACTACCAGCAACACTGGCAGTACCATCTCTTCCATGTCTACCGCTACCATCTGCCGTCGTTCCGTCCTTCCTGTTCCGCATCTCCTTCTTCTTCTTCGTCCTTTTCGGTTTTTCCTCTAACTTCTCGCTCCTTCTTCTCCATTCTCGCAAACCGTTTTTTCATCTTTCGTTCTCCCTTTGACCGCACTGCTTCGGGCGTACCTGCTTCAAACCTTGGTGGTCTTTACCTATCTCAGCGGCAGCAGCAAAGATCGGCGAGGGCTTATGATTAATCCGAAAGAGATTAAACTCGTCTGACCAATCTGTAGGAACGGAACAAGTATCTCGCCTCGCTCGCGAACCAATCCGGCACCACTATGAAAGCCTTCTTCCTTCTAACACAGAGTTAAGAACTAGTTCGACGACAAACCTGATCTTGTTGTGATTGTAAAATATAATGAGAGGATAAAATGTAAACGATGGGCAAACCTGTTTCTTTTCTCTTTCGATGTAACCTCAAGTAAATAACCGTTCACGAATTCAATCCGGCGACACGTTACGCATAATTTCTTTATATTGTGTGTCGTTCAAACCCCTCGATAAATGATTGAACAAATCATGGATCTGTGTGCTATAAACTTGATTTTAAACATTTGTAAATAGATGAAGTAATAAAAACAATATCTAATTTTTCCCTAAATTAAAATATTGATAAAGCGTGTCTCTAAAGTAAATTTATACATATACAATATGATAAATTTCTATTATAACATATTTACTTACGTGAAATTATGTTTATTTGAAAAGTAATTTATGACAGTACAAATAATTGTATCAAGAGTGATAATATTATATGATCTACACATTGGCAGGAGGGTAGTGCTTCACCCTACAAGCAGACACGCCTTCCACAAAAGAATGCATTTATCACATAATCAACGACGATCGGTCAACCCCCCGACTAGAAGATCCCACAGTCCGACACGTCAATACGATTGAATGTACGATGCCTGTGTAGGTTTCGACGGTTGGTTAATAAGATCTAATCGTCGATCGCTTGGAGCGATCACGCTACGCGAATCAGAGGAGATAAAGCACGTTGGGCGAAAGGGCGAATAATGCGATTGCGCATCGATTGGGTCATTTCGAGTGTTTTATAGACCACAAATCTTCTTTATGGTCGGGCCCCGCGCTCTGTCCCCCCGATAAGTTAGCCAGACACTAACGCCGCTTCCGAGCTGCGAAATTAATTAAGGCACTCTCTTCGCCAGAGTAATTAAACGACAAAAGTATCTCGGTACACCGACACCAATTAATTTCTCGTCGCGAGACGCGCGCGCGGAAATCCGCAAATTGCTTCGGCGCTCCGACGAAACGAGAGATCGCGATCGTGATTGCGGCTTGCGGACAGATCCGTCGCGTTTCAAGGACAAATATCGAGCCCCGCGAACCGCAGCATTGTCGCCCGGATAACGGGCACACGCAAAACGAATCAGCGAAGCTGAGCCGGGGTAGATGCGTCTGGCATCGCCGAGCTGCCGAGCTGAATGTGACGGCTTCTCTTCCTATCATCTTCAATCCTTTGTCGAACCCTTATACCCGCCGCGACGTATACGTTGAGTGGCGGGCGTTATCATAAATAAAGAGCGGGTAAATTAGATTTCCAAATCAAGATGGCGACGGCATTGTCTACGACCGAGGCTGAATTAATTGGATTTCAGAGCCAACTTTGTCGCGTCTCGCACCAACCGACCCCATTCCGCACCGCCACCCTTCTTACACCGAGAATACCCCCTGAAGTCCTCTCTCGGCCCTTATTCCAGGCAACCATTAGACGGGGACCACGGCCGCGCCGCGCCGCGCCGTTGCAATCGCCATCGTCATTGCAAGTGCCGATTATACTGCATTTTCCATAAGGTTAGCTTCGCTGAATTCGGTATTGCGAGGGTTCATAGACTTCGTTTACGGGAAGGGGGCAAGCGAAGATACTCGAGGGTTATTAAGGGCTCACCGGGTCGGACAGATGCAAAGATAAACAAACCAGCCGTAATGAACGAGGCTGGATCGCTGGAGAGCAGTCAGATATACTCGGTGCTTATTGTCACAGAGATTCGGGCCTCTCCCTCGGGGCAGATATGTTAAATCAACGCCGGCCGGGGAAGAAGGGCACTGTTCGCGATGCACCTGGGGTCCTGCATTAATCGAAGAGCATTGTAAAGATCTCGAGTGACAATAATACAAAGAGATACTAATTGTAAGAAGTGCTTAAAAATATGTATAACGCTACGAATATTACGAAAATTTATCATTTCTGTCGTAATTTTAAAATTTAATTTCGTTTTATGGCTCATGCTTTATGATTTTTTCAAATATAACGAGCAAGTTATATCTTGACGGTTAATCTACAACTAGTAGATAGAATCGGAGTTCAAAGTACAATAATTGTGCTTAAAACTATTTTAACGTTAATCGAGCCTCATAAACTTTACGAGAACTCCATTAGGAAAATTAACTCCATTAAAGTCTTCTTACCGCTCGCGCTCGTAATATCTTTCGACTGCCATAGAACAAAAGAGACGTTATCGTTCTATACGCGTCCTGCGCATTATATCCCCCTCGTTTTCACTTCCGACAAATACAAAACGGATTATGCAGCGAACGTAAAGCTCGCGTCCGCTCTCGACGCCAAGGCCGACCGAAGATTCAGAAGAAAATAACGCGCCGCGCCGAGCCGAGGGTAGCTGGCTGGCTGGCTGGCTGGCTGGCTGGCGGGCGCCTATTACAGCGAATCGCAGCAAATTGCGAGGGACCAGAATTCCCGGTTGCGGATTAGATTCCCGAGAATCCTCCTGGACGAAGATATCTGTTGCTCTATCTACAGCCACGGATCCGTCTCTGCGGGCGCATGGTTTTGATGTTACCGCGATATTCGCGAGCCCACGCGGCCGGCGGGTGGTAGGTCTGGATTAGCACGTGGAAGCTTCGCCTCATTACTCAAATACTGGAATACCTTCCGCCAGCGGACCAAGGAACGCAAAACGGTGGTTATAGGCGGAAGGTAAGAGGGGTCAAATGGTGAACGGAGTAACACGAACTGGGATAGCAGAAAGGCTTGGCGGAGATGGAGGAGACCAACGGAGGAGAAAAGGGGGGTGGCAAAAGATCAAACCACGACGAAATGGCAGACCGTGGTTGGGGTCCCGTATGCACCGAGCACTAGATAGATGGAAAAGGGAGACTGGAAGGGCTAAGAAGGGAGTTTGCTGAGTGATCCGGTGTGGCTCCGCGATATAGTCTATCCTTATTCCACCCTGTGCTTACTCCGTCTCATTCTGCTGCTTCTCCGCTAGTTTCCCCTCTCTCCCTCCGGCCTTTCGCGCCCTCTCATGGTATTAAGATTAGCACAAAGCACTACCTATCATCGTTCTCCGTTTCCCTCTGTGCAGCATTCTGAGGCGCGTAGCCTCTGTGAACGTTATATGGGTAGACGTACCGCTCGCAGTAATTTGTGGTGTTTCTGCGAGACCTCCAGAAGCTTCGCACACGTCGCTTTGCCATTACCGGTGACATTGACGGTAATCTCCCGGGCAGAAAGATATTTGCGGAGCGGATGATAATGAATCATTTAAATGTCGCAATGTACCGTCTCATATATTCAGGTCACTTAGTGCGTAAAACAACATGTCAGGTACGCGTTGTAAGTAGCTTAGAATGTTACACGCAAAGTTTTACCTTCGTCTCACGTATAATCTATTTCTAGAGATCGTTCTAATCGTCGCGTTTCTTTATCTTTAAATTTTCTTCGCCCGCATACGCGTATTTTATGAATGCTCCTCGCATGCGGAAAAAATCCAATTGTATCCTCACGTTAGAGAGAACTACGATACTCATTCGTAATCCTTTGAAATGCTCGAATCCTTTCATTCATCGAAGCGTGATCGCAGCATTGTCAATGTAGAGTATTTTTTACGAATGATTCGCGATTCTTGAGACATTAATCCAGGAGGGGCTGAGCTGCCACTCGATGGTAGCAGAAGGGGTTGACGGATTGCGTCTACCGTGTCTGAGGAGATATAAGGGGAGCTATATAATCCTCTTGATGAGCTAGCTCGACGAGAGTACTAGCGCCTTTGTGCTCATTCCCGAAAGTATTTACCTCGAAGATTCTGCCTTGCGCTTCGCGCCGCACCGCGCGATGCCTGTTTCAATTTACGTCGAATTAAATTGCAAACATTGATTAAGGATTGAACGGGAATTTTGTCTCGGCGTACTCTATAGTAGACTGCAGTAACTTCGTGATAATTATGCTTACAATCTTTCCATTTACCAAGTTCTTTTAAATACAGACATTGTCGCATTTAATCATTGAACGATCCTTTTCGCTCTCCAAGCGATTCTTTTTTGTCGCATTTGTTTGTGTATGTATAAATTATATGACAAACACAAAAAATAAAGATCTGCAGTAAAATTAAGGTACATATATATGTACCATTTTATTAATAACAAAACTAAGTAAATGCAGTCATGGGCGTAGCCAGGATAGAGACAGGAGGATTGGCGCTTGTCTAATTAAATAAAAAAAGTAAAGAAATGTGCATATAACGTAATCTACGAAAATTGACAAATAAAGTCAGAGTCTGAATATATGTTCTATATAATCAAAAACTAATGATAAAAGCTTTACAATATTTTATGAAAATAAATGATATAACGTATAAATTCCCTTCCCCACCTCTCTCTGAATAAAATTCTGGCTATGCTCCTGAATACAATGTTTTTTTCTCCATAGTTAATGTTAAAATAATTATTTAAATAATTATGCTGAAATTACATTTATACAAATAAGGTTGATATTTTTCCTTCTTGCCTTTATTGCCGAATGATATACCAAACATTCTAGAAATCCTCATTGAGCATCATCAGCAGACACACTTGTCAAATGGAAAGTCCTAGGGATTTAACTCTCTCATCTGAGAGATCTCGATTACTAGCGCCGAAAGCTCGGTCTTTGCGTGCAACGAAACGTTAAATGTTCCCGCTAAACAGTAATTGTATATTGTCTCGCGGATCACGCGACATTGCCATGTTCCATCATTGTGTCCTCTCGTTTCGTTCACCGTCGTAATCGCAGAAATAGAACGGATCACATCAGTCGCACTCGGTTTCATTTCCGTATCGCGGGGACAGTAGTTCGCAAATGGAGAACGTATCCAGTCATCTTCTTCCGTGCATTCGCTTTATAATCGCGGCTGCGGCTGCAGCTGCAGCTACCGCGTATCCAACGACACCATATTGTACAAATCCGAGTGCACGATGCCGGGACCACTGCCAATTTCCATGGCAGATTACTTTTCAGTGCCCTTCTTCCCCGCTGGGGGAGGCAGACGGAGCGTGCCGCTCGCTACGCACACCTGCACGTATCGTGCGCGAATAAAACTAATTTCGAGCCTCCCGACGAAATAAGACGTACGGGACGTGAATTCGTAATCCGGTAAAGGGTCGCTTTATCATTGGGAATCTATCGATGCGTCAGTAATCTTTTCCGCTACGCGGGTAACATGACGTTACGCTAACGAATCATCAAACAGTATGTCGTGCAAAGCGCTTTCTATTGTACTGAGGTCGATAGGATTTTAATTTCCCATCCGTGATGTCTTTTCGCGATAAATCCGTCAATTGGATTGGCGGTTTCAGGAACGTATATCGAATAAAAATTATTGATTTTATGGAAATTAATATAGAAACTAAGCTTTTTTTATTCCGATTGAAAAGCACAAATTGAGCTTAATACGCCTTAAAATTGTTAATTCAATTGTGTGGATTATTGTAAAATAATCATAGTATCTCTTTGCCGTTGCTTATTGAATTTATAGTGGTTTCGCTGGATTGATTAATTGATTTATCGCAATGAGTGGCATTGGACTAATTAAATTTGTTCTTTCTGTTTCAGGTACGTGACCCGGTATTATAATGCAAAGCGTCGCGAGTTATGACAGGTAACATGGGCGATATAATCACATGTATTATTAATTTGGAAAAATATTCATTAAAACGATTATATATCGCGAATGCATTACGCTTGCGTATATGAGAGAAATGTTATATAATAATCCTATACAAACCGAAGTTCATCCGATATGGATATCGCGCAAATTTCCTGCGACATGTTCAAAATTTGTCAAAAAGCATCTTTAGAGCATATGGCGCGCAGGTAGCAGATTTACCTTTGACTGAAGCATAAAAGGAATTAGGGCTAATAAATTCGCTACCGTCCCCTTCAATTTTGCGCAAGTGTATCCAGGAGGCAGGCGATGATAATATGCGATCTAGCAGCGCGCGAATTGAGTTTGCTGAAAACGCGCGAGAGGGATTTTTCGAATAATCCCGTCCGACCCCGCAGCAAGACGAACGCCCTTTGATCTATCCCTTCGAATTTCGTTCCCTCGCTGGTGCGACACGATCCCGTCTGCGCGTCTAATTCTTTCTTTTACTATCGATGAGGTCGCTACTTCCGATGTCACTCCATGCTCAAAGAGCTCGTTGTTAGCGGATAAAATGTTCTTTCGGGCGTTTCAAGTTCTAGTCTTTGACACGAAACAGTGATTGTTGATTGTTTTCACACATCAATAAGAAGATACAATCTGACTGGAATCAAAAAAGATGAGTTTATGAGAATACGACTTCTCAGATAATATTCGAATGTTCTCTTCAAAATAGAAAATAATAATCTGAATTCTTTTCAAAAGTTTAAATATGATATTAAAATGGAAAGACTAAAATAATAATAATGAAATACATTTCACGAAATTGTAAAACTTCGAATCTAGTTTCTCAGCTGCATATTTTCGATAGTCTCCAGAGAAAGGCATTAACAAAAGCTGGAAAGTCCGTTTCGAATGAACATGTCACGCTCATTTTATACTTCGGCTGACACGAAATACCTACCAGACAGATCAAATCATTGTAATAGAAGCTACAGGTCTGCAGGGAGTTTGGAGAAGGTACGAGCGGAACAAAAGTTTCGTACTACCCCGAAACTATCGGATTACTCAAGCTCTCTGTGGATCGAGAAAAAAAATAAGCAAGTTGGACCAGGCTGAGATTTTCAGATACGCGAGCCTATTTCTGATGCACAGACCGGATGAGTCAGATAAGAAAACTTCTTGAACAGAATAACAATCTAAAATTTCGAACTAACGTCGACTGTCCGAAGATGCATACGAGTCCTTCGACTCCCAAGTGACGTAAGTCCAATATTGGCTACGCGAGTCGATAACAAATATAATTCCCATTTGCACTTCAGAAAGTTATTTTGAAATTTCTTTTAGGATATTTGTGATACGCATGAAAAGCTTAGTAATTTCTCGATATATGTATTTACATAAAATGCAGTTTGTTTCCATACGAACGTATAAACGTCCAACGTGCCTTTACTTTTATTTTCTGAAAAATAAAAAAATGGACTTGTATCACTTGAATTCAATATGCTCTTACGCGTGTCCGCGGCTAGCTCATCCCTTATCGCGCCACCAATGTCGGTGAGACAACGTCCGCGTCGTACGCAATTATTGAAGCGACACGTTGGCAAACAGAACTTGCCGCTCTCGTTGAGAGTCGCGCGTCACACGGAAAAAGTGTTATCGTAGCGCTCACATGCGCGCGACACTCTTACGTCGGACATTGTCCGAGGATGCATGGGGTGTCCGTGAAAAGTGTGCTCCAAACAATAGCCGGTGAAAAAAACGGCGCCTGAAGCGAGACGGGGAAAAGGGCCGGGGAAGAGAAGGTGACGCAGGCAAGCGAACGAGCAAGCGAGCGAACGAAAGGCTACCTCACTCGTGCGATGACAGCCACCATCGTAAGCAACGCCGCGAGCAAACAATACCGACGACGAGTGCCGGAGCCGGGTACGGAGAGTAGGAGCTTTTGAAGGGGTCCGTCCTTTCGTCTCGCGCCCGTTTGCGAGCGCGCGTTCCCGTTTCTCGGGATTTCCATAATCTGCGGCCCCGCCGCGGACTCCAGACAGATTTATCCGCGTTTTGCCACGGAAAACGAACAATGTCTCTCCCTTGTCTTTTTTCCCGTTTTGTTTTACCACCGCGGCTCGAGAAACTCTGTAACGTACGCAAGAGCAAGAGAGAAAGAGAGATAGATAGAGAGAGAGAGAGAGAGAGAGACAGAGAGACAGAGAAAGAAAAAGACTGACCCGCAGACGTGTCTGCATATAGAACCGGCGTCGCGAAAATACCCGTCAATCAAGATGATGCGCTCTCCCTTCGAAACTAAACAAACGTGCCGGTCCTCCCACGAGATAAGTCTAGACAGGCTATAATTGCAAATAAATAGAGACGTCACGACTCGAGGGGTAAGGGAAGATCCTCTTTTCCTGCTACCACCGTCGCTTACTTTCTTTTTCTATCTAGATATGGGTGGCTTCGGTAACAGAGAGGGATGGAATGGACGACCCGTCTGGCAAAATCCGCTGTCGGTCTGTAGATTAAATTGAATAAGCTCATCTTGATCAACCGGAGTGGCATAAGGAACACATTTCTCGTAGAAACTTTTGATACAAAATACGTAAGATTTGTAAATTTATCGTGTTACATATTTCAATAAGTATAAAAATTTTGATTTATTAATTAGCAGAAATTCGTGTCAAGTTTGCATTCTCTTTACTGCGCTTCTTAAGTAAAGGGAAATAATTGGGAAAATTAGAGACGCGATTCCAGCATCCAAGATTAATTGCGATAACGTTGGGTACGATTTATCGTGCTATTTTAACATCGGAATGGCGCTCGATGATAGAAGCGAAGTTAAATGCTCATGCACTAAATCTCGAAATGAATCCCGAGTGTTCCCCCGGCGACTGTTAAATCGAGGCATTCCGAGAATTCATAAAAATTCGGCGTGCATGTACTCACACGCGCGTGTGACGTAACGAGTCGCTCAAATGATTCACAGATGCATATCTTCCTCAGTGTCCCACGCCAGAGCGTCTCTCACGATTTAGTGCGGTATAATGGCTCCGAGAATTGCTCAAGTACGACTGGGTTACTGTGTTCTCCACCCAATCTTGCTTTCTCTCTTCTTCTTTATTTCTTTTCTTTTCCCTCGTTTCTCTTTCTCCTTCGGTTGTGATCTATGGCCGCGCCGCCTCGCCAAAGGTCTTTCACTCGGTTCGGTGGCGCGTTCCACGAACACCAAGTGCGCTTGTCAAGAAAAGGAAAGACAAACGTCGACCTACAATCGGTGATGGAAAAATGGGAAAGGCCGCAAGGATGAGTTTCATGCTGGTCGGAACATCGAGATACTATCATCGAGAAACACTACGAATGTTGCACCAAGAATCGAACGAGACAATAAATGAGATAATTTCTGCATAAAATTTTTATTTTTCATCTACACGTGTATAATTGAATTTGTCGTTTACTCGGAATAAGAGCATCCTAGGAGCAACATAAAGAAAATTATTTTTACGTATATTCTATTTATTTTTACGCATATTTTAAAGTTAAAAAAGAAAATAATGCCAAGTTATTCTGCATATTGAAACCTGTTTGCGTTCCAAGTCGAAGTATTGCGTGTTTCGAGAAAGTGTTGGGAAGAAAGTTTACGACGAAATTCGCGCGGCAGAGTGCGTCTCGTCGTCCAGCATTGCGTAGTCTCTCGCGGAGATAGCTTGTGACAGAGCGAGTGTTATTCTTCGCCAGTCCATGGAAACTGTTTATTTCGCAAACACGCCCCCGACCGCTGCCTCGTGTCACAGGACCATCATCCGTTTCGGTTTCGCCTCGTTTCCGTTTACAGCTTGGTTTGTTGGTTCATCTAGGCCGACGCTTCGACGCTCCAGAAAGAGATGGAATAATGGAAGAAAGAGGAGAAAGAGAGCGAGGAAGGGAGGAAGGGAAAACGTGGGCGAAAGCGAAACCCAGCAAGAGACAGAAAGAAAAGAGAGACACGACCAATCAGAGTAAAGCTCATCTAGCACGTGCCACTGACAGCCCTCGCCCTTGCAATCCCTCGAATTCTCGTGTCCGTCCTGCACGTCATTCATCGCGAGCTCTAATCCAGCAAAAATAACCGTATTAAACCGCGATTGCGAATGATCGAAAACTTAATAAGGGAACGGCGCACTTAATATTGCGTGATTCTACCTGCTAAACGTGCCGTGTCACTTTATTGCACGTGAGTTTTGCGTTCGATATTCGGACGTCGATGATTACAGTTTCGTTCGTTTCAATAGGGATAACTATCGAGCCGGCAGTAAATGCATTACCGGCGCAATGTGCTATTTGTTGTCGTTACGTCAACGTTGTCCGACAACGGCGCGCTCCGTCGAAAGTTTTATCGTTTCACATATCGAACGCGAGACTCGTATATTTTTTTTTTCAGCGTGCTTCAACCTCAGCAAGGATTTTACAGCGCGTCACCCTGATGGCAACCGTTAGCGTTAATTATCCCAGACTGAAAAATCGTGTAACGTAATAAATCGGGGATGGATATTGGTTCTGGTCGCACGACCGACGCCATTTGTCGATACGTCCGATATACAAGAGCGCACATATACCTCCACAGTCGTTTCTTATATATTTGCCCGTCCCCTCCCCCTTCATGACCCTCTCGCAATCCCTTCGCGCGAAACAGTCTGTTCCCGTTGGAACCACGAAATCACGTTTCCCGTCCGCAACTTTTGCTCTTCCCGAAGTTGTTCTCTCCCTCTGCGGTGCGGGGCTTTTCCGTCTCGCGAAAAGAATTGTTCGTGATAAATCTTTTCGCCGATGGCCGAGCGATTTACTTACTCGCTCGTCCGGCCTCTGGAAATTCCCTCGATCAAACTCAATCATTTCCATTCGAATGGCACGCACGTACTTCGAAACTGTGACTTCCTAATCATCACCGCTATGCCCTGTCCATGTGGCTCGATACAGGCGTACGGGCTCTCATGTAATGCGGGAGAACTTTGGCGTGCGGCCAATGCATCATATTTGATCGACGGATCGCACGAGTGCCCTGGATATTTTAATCGGAGAGTATCACGCATGAGTGGAAATCCACGTGCATCTTTGTGGCAACTTCTCGAAAACTGAACTTGTACTTTTACGAGCAATCTTCTTTTTAATAAACGCGTATAAAAATTGTTATCGTAAAAAAGGAGAGGGACTCGTTACATCTATTTTTTTTATCCTTGATAACCCTTAAGATAGACGCGCACGTAAAACTAAACTAATAAAAACTAACGCGATGTTATTGCTTTTCTACTTTGTGGGTAATTTCTCAAATTTTAAATAAAACTTTAGTCTATATTTATTAATCTTACGCAACTTAGATTTTACAGGATAATTTAAATTAAAATATAATTTAAACTTTTATGCCAGCCTTACCGTAAACCACATTTGTGGCATGTATCAGTGCGGTTGCTGTTTTCATTATATTTGGCAAAAAGGTATGATGGATTCAGTAAAGCGGCGTGTGAACTCGGTTTCATAAATAAAGATTCTTTTGCGCGTCAGAGCGGCTTTTTAAAATTTAGCCCGTTGGCCAGAGAGAATCTGTAATATAGGTGAGGGATGTGTCTTTCAACGGGATAAACTTGACTCGCCTTTGGCCCCGAAGTAGCCGATATATCAACCTACCGCCTATCTACGTTTCATCTCGTTTTCGCTCTGGAATAATAATGTATCTGTTAGACTTTAATCTCAAAAACTTGAAATGAAATCGTCGATCATAGGAAAATAGAATTTTGATTAGTTGATTGTGAATCAAACAAGTTTATCAATGTCATGTTATTCGCTACTATTTAGCTAATTCACATATAACACTGTCCTAATTTCTTTATAATACAAATTATATACATTTTTTAAAATATTATAATAGTTTCAGACATCCAAATTTTTTATAAAACTATTATTTTTAAAAACTTATATTTTTAAATAGTGTGACTTTATAAAAAAATATTTCAAAAGAATATGCAGATGAATTTCATTACATTAAAATATCCTTTTTCTCTGTCTAACTTTACTATTTAATTATGTTAACTGCGCTAATGTGAAAACATTCACATCCTTGATGTGTACTTTATTTGATAGCTGATAGTGTCTATTGCAAGATGGACACGAGCCTTTTCATGACTGGATCATATTCACAAAGGGACTGCCGCGAAGTGTTCAGCCAACAAAGTGCTTTTCATATTCTCGAAAGACGCGACGATCGAACACAATAACTCTCGTGTATTATAAATTTTCGAGATTTTATGGCCGTCCTTTTCGTCGTGACACTCGACATCTGCCCCGGTGCGTCAAACTTAAAGAGGGACGGCGCGAGATAAAGTGCGGCGCAATAGAATTTTCGAACGTCCCGCTGCGAGGGGAAACGACGATAATCTAGTCTCGGCACATCATTTATGTATATTATGTGTACTTCAATTTCTCTCTCTCTTTTTCCCTCTCTCTCTCTGTTATACATCTATTCCTTGTACCGCATGTAATTATGACCAGATTACTATTATATTGCGAAATATACTACTCGTGTGCATTTTTTAACGATCTTTTGATAAGATCATAAATTTTGATACCATTTTAAAATGTCGTAAATCTTACTGAAAATTGGATTAAAATGGCAAGTTGTATACAATGTAATTTTATTTTGAAAATGTAAATTTTTAATTTTGCACATCTCGAGTGTACTTGTTACCAAGTAAATTGAAATAACCAATAATGCAGTGAATAAAATAGACACTGCTGTTCTTTATTAAGTTTACAACGAAACTTTTATGAATATAAGTTAGTATAAATAGGAATTCGTTGACAGCACTTTTGGAGTTTCTAGAAGTAGCTAAGGGAGAGAGAAAGAGAAAGAGAGAGAGAAAATAGTAATCATGTTCGTCGCGATCAGGGAGTTGCGCATGGGGACCAGTGCCGACGATCCCGGCGGGAAGCCCAACATGTTTTCGAGCCGACATTTCGCCTCAAATGCCGCGTCGAAGGAAACCGTATACAATTATAGAAGATTGTTTACTCGTCCCGGAGAATCCGTTGTTCCCAAGCGCCGAGCGCGTGATCGATCGCATCCCATCGTAATTAAAAACTTGGTCCGAAGGAAATACTTTTAAGGCTGAAATTTTTCTTTCTCTGAATTATTACTCGCCCGCGAAAGAGCGCAACTTCACTGTTCGTTCTAACGCGCTCGTTATGAAAGGTAAATTGAGCAACAACCGCGAAGACGATGCTCACCCTTTCGCGTCAGCGAGCGCCGTCGGGCGCGGGCGACCAAGAAGCTTATACATTCCCCTTTGGACCTCAACGTTTGCTTGAGAAATATTGAAAAGATTAAGCTTTCTTGATTAACATTCGTTAGTATTCGCGACGACGCTGGGGATAATGAACGAGGGAAGAATGAAAATTCAAAAGCCGCGAGATACGTGGAATTTGAGAAAGACTCGTCAAGACGAGTCACGTTTTCAAGATGTGCTTGGATGGGTTTCGAGGGTTCCTTCGCGAAGCACGGAAACTACGGTGACTTTTGCTGCGTTTTATCATTAAATCTTATTGATACAACACGTACGCGCGCTCCCCCAGCATTTCTCTCGGAACATTTCCTATATACGTTCTTATTTCGAGAGTTCTCTTCCGTCGAAACGAGGGCGGTTTTCCTGTCCCGTGTTCCTGAACCCACACTGCCTCACTGCCGTGCGATCGTTGCGGTAGTTATTATGGAAACCTTTGGACCGTGTATACTCGTATAATGTGATGTCATATTATACAAGCAGCACCATAAAGCCGCATGCCCGACTCCAATTGCGCAGCCACGTGAAACGATATCGTGTATTTTTCCAACTCGAACGTCTCTATTCAAACCATTATAACAATATCACTTATTTTGCTCGTGAATTACATTACATGGCCGAATTCATCAAACGGGAAGTCCGCAAGGCTTCATTTTGATTGGCGTATCCGGTTCCACGTAATAGCTCTCGTGATATGCACAATAATTTGGCTATAAAATCGCGCAGGAGTATTACAGTTTCTCAGTTACATATAATCACATGACATCGATACTACGAGAAATATGGGAGATTCTAATGTAATGATAATATTAATTATCAGATGATATAAGGTTTGATTCAAAATTCGATAAATAAGTTTATTATTTATTATAGTTTCAAATCACTGTTAGATAGAGGAATTACCGATAGAAATTTGCTTATTCGAATTTACAGTTCACTTTCTTCGCCTACATATCTTCTAAAAATGTTTAGACCGTAGTTTTTTACAGTAATAAATAAAAAATTCTGTATTGCAAAGCATTTATATATTGATCCCAAACGTATGTTTTGATTCGATTTAATTCATCGGATTAATCGTCGTTCGTCTAATAAATTGAAGAGTGTCAGCTAAAGGAGGAATAAACGGAAATGATTAAAACACAACTTTCCTTTGACTCCACGGTAGTTCGCAAGTTGACGGGAAAGCCCAGAGAAGAGAAGGGCGGGTAAGCCACTCTAGCCATCTCAACATCCCATCGCGGTAACATCCGGCCGCTGATGTGGACCTCCGCTTTGCGGCATAGTCCTCCACCCTCCCCAGACATCCCAGACGCCGACCTGTTCTGTGTTGTACGGCGCGAGGGCAAATGGTACCAGGAAGTAACCTGCTCTGTAATTAGCGTCTTCGTTCGCCTCTTTGACAAAGGACGACTTCTGGCGGACACAAAGGAGCCGACCTAACAGGTACCATCGACCGTACCTCGCAATTTAGGTCAAGATTATACTTGTTTGTTGTTACTTGGTATAGTTTTTGTTTCTTTATATAATACCTTTTGAATCTCTCAGCATATGTCATTAGCCAACTCTAGTACCATTAACTTGTCCGGTAAAACTAATTTCTTACTAACGATTACTATTTCGAAACAACATTCGTTTCTTCGACCCTTCAGAATTAGTTTTATTTAATAATTATTATACAGATGGGACAAATGTCTTATTAATGGATGTATAGCCACAATCCTAATTTTTATACTTACTTATTTTATACGGCGCTCTTGAATCAGAAATAATTGGTATTACGAAGAGAGGAGTTAATTTATGCCGCGAATGGATTTAATTCCGACCTCCAGCATAGAAAATGTGCATTTGACGGTTGACTGATAAAGGCTTTCCCATTTAGAAGTTAAGAGAGATCTACATAAATACTCGCGCTAATTCCCGCGTTCTGCTGAATATTTAACGCCACGCGCAATATTTACATCGCGTCGCGCAGTAGTATATATTATTGCCGGCGCGCGACATATACAGAATTTACACAGAGGTACTCGCAGAATGCGCGAAAAGGCGAGAAAGTAAAGATAGCGGAAAGAAAGTGAGTGCGTCATTATGCAAGCCGTGCGATTTCCATATTCTACATATTCACGCTCGTTACACATAACTTGCCCGCGATCCTGCATTTTGCCCAGCGAGATAGCGGTACTTTGTGCGGGGGAATATTGTACTAATATACTACACGGGAACTAAGTATTACGCCTTTACCCGCTACCTTGACAAATGTACCGTACAAATACGGAGTCAACTCGCCCTCGGATGGGGGAAATTCTTTTTTTCGCCGAGCACATCAAGAATCTTTCTCCAGTCGCTACGAAGCCATAGTGATGAATAAAACATTCAGAAGCCTGCAGTTCGTGCCTGCTTCCACTTGGCTTCAAAACTCGCAGAAAAGCGTGCCCTGCCATTATATAACCCCTCCTCGTTCTTTCCGCGACAGCTCATAGGTGAATACTTCTAAAGTACGCGATATACTTAGATAAGTGTTGCTACATGCATTCTGCATTACTATTCCACGTGGTCGGGGATCAAAATAAAGAAGAATTTTACGAATAAAAAGGAAGCATGATTATTCATTGTAAAAAATATGCAAAGATATAACATTTTCAAAGATTTAAATTTTTATTTTCGCAGAAAAATTCTGCAGTGATATCTGTTCGAAATGTGAAAGTTGCGCAACCTATTGTCACCTAGCTTCCGCTTTCGTGTCCTCTTATTCAAATTTCTTCACAAATTTCTATGCTGAACGTATCTTCTTGCAAGGCTGTACCGTCGAATCCGTTAAACGGAAGAAATTACAATCTCGCACAGGCGGCATTTTGACGGTACGGGATTTATTCGTTTCTCAAGTGCCACCAAGTACACTCGCTCTCCTTGCATCGCCCATACTGCTTCTTGTAACCACTCCTTGCAACCACTCCGAGACGGTCTCGCGGCTACGCCGGTATTGTTTGAGTTGACAAGCTTTCCCGTTATGCGCGAGAATCGGTACGGCTATACCGCCTATCCAACTTCATACAAGTGGCGCCTATTTGGATCTCTATCCGCTTCTGTTTACACCACCTCGTCGGTACACCGATGCGCGTTTCCTCCGCTAGATGCGGATCCAACAAAGTTCGCGGGACCGACTTCCTTCGTGAAACGCGGAACCGGGAGGCAGGGCGAAGTAGGCGAAAGCGGAAGCAAGCCCGGAACGGATGAAGGAAGGACTCGAAAGGACGAGAGAGGATCAAGTGTCGCGATCGCGTGCATAATGTTACCGGTGTCATTGCTTCTGCTTCCGTTGCTTCTCCCCGTTGCCGCTGCTGTTACCACTGTTAGATTTCGCGTCGCCGTCTGCGGTACATCTGGCGTTAGTGAGTTCGGTTTTCCAACAAGGCGGCCTCTGGCCCGTAGTTCTTGGTTTGGGCTGCGCGTGTAACATCGTCCATGATTCGCCCCCGTCCTTCGCGACCTCGACAGATACCACTGGCGAATGCCTCCCAGTCGACTTTGGCTTCTGCGAATTCCGCAAAAGTCGGGTCGCAATAAAATCCCACCGTAAATTTGCAAATTCAGGCACTGGCTGGCTGGTTGGCTTCCTCCGCAGACCGGCCGCGATGATCTATCGCTCCTCGCGGTGAGAGTAGTGCAGTTATTGCATAAGCAGGAAGAATAACGGCATGAGCAATAACGATAAACATGCTAATCTTAATATGGTATAGATAACAATTGTGCAGTATTCTATTTCTAGAAATATTTTATTCTGTCAGAGTGGTTCGCTTTTTATTATTGCGTGATAATTATATCGTGACACTGATTCATATTTGCAATTATTAATAATTTATGTTACTTGCTATGTGTCTGTATTTTTTTATTTATCTTAAAGTGACGCATTTTATAATTTGCAAGGGGAACTGTTTGGTCGCATGGTCGTGAGTACGAATATTCATAAGCAATTTCTGTAAGCGCGAAACTCATAATTCACCAGTCGAAGTGCGATGAAGGTCCGCCATTTAAGACACATTTTAATTGCGCGATACGATACGGCCGTTTGACACCCTATAAAAGGTTTAATCTAGCCTAAGGACCACATTTATCCCGTGGAAGCCTCGTGACGATCACCATGCTTTATCACCGCTTTTGACAAGAAGATGAGAGCATCGAATTATTACGGCCGGCCGAAATGACAATAAAAAATAAGATCCTCCCAAGTATTGCGACAGCAACTTGTCGCTTGATAAATTGGAACACGCAATTCATTCGTGTCTAAATAAAGATAGTATTATCGCGCGGTATTACTCGCAGTCGCGATTACGTGCTTAGTTGTGATTAAACTATTTTTATACTAGAAACACGTGACTATAGGATATCATAATAATGCGATTTAAGTTGTGATACATTACAACCAATTTTTTAATATTAAAGTTTTTTTATTGACTTACATGATAGATGAGCATTGCAAGTAAAAGTAATATAATACAATCTAAGATAGAATTAAAGATTGTTAAAAATATTTGCAGGACATCAACTTTATTAAATGGCTTGGTTCCAGCTCGAAAACATAATTATAATTTGATGCAATGAAATTAGTACTCGACTACCGCACAAACGACATTTACGATCTATCAGGCGTCAGTTCGTTAGCCCCTTCGCTTGAATCGTCAGGTGGAGCTGCGATTTTACGCGGTACGTGCCAGTCCATCAATTCGTTTCTCCATCCTCGTTTTTCATTTCCGCACGAAAAGCCCATGACGGACTCGGCGCGATCGGCTTTTAAAAGTGCGGCGGAAAAAGCCGGATCCGTTTCGTTTCCTCTGCATGCAAAAGCGTATTTGCTTTTTTACTTACTCGCCGACATGTAATAATTGACATTAACGGTTAAGGAAATATTTGATATGCCAAGTAGTAGCTGTAGTGAGCAAGCTTTCCCTATCTTCTCCTTCGCTCCTTTAGGAAAACTAAGAAAATGTGAGAAAGAGAAGTGATGAAAGAGAATCGTACTTCGGAAACCGATAATTCATTTTAAAAAAAATTGGAACTGCTTGCAGAAAATAAGATTAAAACAAAACTAAAAACAGATAATTTAAGTGACTTAAAATTGATTCATGTAAAAAATGATGCATAAATATTATAAAGAGATTAACGCAAATAAAATGTTTATAATGCCAAGTTAAAAGAGAGAGAGAGGGGGGAAGGGAGGGAGCGAGAGAGTATATAGAGAGAAAATAGAGTACCAATGTTTGCATGCTCGATTCGGCATGGTGTAAAAGGTAAATAAGTTATCCAGTGCCGGCATGTACCATTTACGTACGTTAAATATTTAAATCGGTAAATTATACTCGGTGATATGCGCTCGCGAAAGCATTACCAGCTAGCACTTCTTAAATTTAATATGAAATGCGCATGAGCTAATTACTCAGTCGCGGCAGGAAGCTATACACACGTATATATTACTCGTGTGTGGTGTATGTACACATATTTTATTTCTGTTTGCTAATGTAAACGATGAAATTATAATGACTGGATTTTTGATCCTCTTTAATTGACAGATAGAGAATATTTAAAACAGAAATTATACCACCAAAAATTATCAAGTGGAATGACACTGTCGATACATCATTTTTTCAAGTTTTTGATTATTTATCGTATATTTTTTACTGTTATGTATATACATATATATTAAAACGGATTAACTATAACAATATAGTCAGGGAAAAAATACATTTATACATTTATATATATAAAAAACACTTGTTCAGAATATAAATGCGATACTTGAACTGTGCATGCGTATCATGCGTAAATACGCGTATTTACGTCAAGGCAGCTGCATTATACATCACCAATTTCACGGAGCATTCCGTGCATACTCGAAAAATTAAGCCCGACATTCATCGATCGTTTATCATGTTCCCCCGAGATCATTTAATGACATAATTGCCTAATGGGAAGTGAATCGTAACATTTTCATGGTCTATCTTTCAGAAGAATCCTTGATCTCTCCGCGGTTTGCTCCCGGTCGCGCACCATAAAAATTGCCACAAAAAAGGCTTCCGACGCTAAAAGAACCCCTCGAGGCCGTGACGCGGAAGGGCGACGTCGAAGGGTGCACTTACGGCGAAAGGGACTGCGATATACACGCCAAGTGGAGTGTTTATTAAATCTCCTGTTAAAAGGGGTAAAATTAATTCCGAGAGATATTTTCGTATTGTTCGCCATTATTTTATTGAAAAATTGCATTGCTGATGAAAAGAATTGCATATCCGATAATTACTTATTTCAAAAATAGACCTGCAAAATTTCTTAAATGTTGTAATAATAAAGGAAAATTATCGTGATTTAAAACAGTTAATTGTCTGTGGCTACTTTGAAAAACTCAATAAAAATTATGTATACCAAATTTAATGAAACGAGAAACTATTTCTGCTCAACTATCGCTGTGATTAACGAGTCGTAGCTTTATGTAGGATAAACACTAATCGCAGTCAGAGAATTCTGGGGAAGTCGATTCCAATTGTGTTAGATAAGTGAAGGTGTGCATTGTGATTTATCGGCGAGTTCTAGGTAACAGTTTACCGTATTATGCCCCCGACTTCTCCCGCGACGGAAGAAAATTACATGCACGCGTGTGCGATTGTGATCAAGAGAGCAACGGCACATATTTCCCGGAACTGATTCATCGCAATCGAGCGGCGATAGACAGCGCGAATTCCCTCTTCTTTCGCCACCTCTTTCTGTACGCGCGATATTTCGTACGTACAAAGTATTCGTCGCGATCAGCACGCAACAAAATTCGAAATGGTCTTTAATGACATATCGCGCGAATGGAAATGACCCTCCATTGGGGAATGGTACGCACGTCCAATTTCGCTTACTAATTCCGCCTTTATGACCCTTATAAATGACAGGTCTCTGACTCGGCGTTGCCGTACCAAGCGGGTGCAATAATACGTTCGTCCTTTCAAAAACCGGGAAGCGCGCCACGACGACAACGGCATAGAATAATATTTGCGCTGCTACTCGTCTCTCTCGCGACCGAAAAGTCTCGCCACCGACGATCAGCGTTTAATGCTTACTTTCATTACCGTCGCTATCTTTATACGTAAGTTCGCCTTGATGTACGCAAATTACAATTTGTAAAGTGGCGCGATGGAGAACACTGTTTTCTTCGGTGATACAACTCCATAGGCGATACAAGCTCGAAATGAACGGAACCTCGTGCGAATCACGAGCAACGTCCGCGCGGTCTGAAAATAATAAATAGATGTCACCAGTTCTAAGCGAGAACAATTCTTCATTGCGATCATCGAACTACCGTAAATAAGATACAAAGACAACAGAAATGGACTAGTACACTTCGGGCTGCGACGTGGTAACTCGAAAACACGCGCGAAATGTATTATATAAACATCGTCTAATTCTCTTCGCCACAGTTACAGAAAATGCATTCAGCTTCCAATGCACAATGCAACCGGGAACTTGCATCGTTGTGTTCCCGCTCTTCTCGCTTCCACGACGGTTGTATCCAGCATACATGCAACGTAGCTAGCTTTTACGGCGACCGAAATGCTCGCATCACTCGACAACAAACACTGCGAAACGAGAACGGTTTCAAGTCATATACACACACTAAATAATTCTCTTTTACAAACTTATAGTTATATTCATGCCCAGTTATCAATACAGCGAAAAATAATTTTGTAAAAGCTGTGAAAAATGTGCTAATTATTTAAATCTATCGTTGATGCTAATTCACAAGGTTTTTAGTTCTTAAAATATTCATTTAAATTTTTCCGAGAGACTTAATGTCATTAAAAAAATATAGTGAATGAAAACATAACAAATATGCAAAAGATATGCGTTAGATTTAAGCCATTTTAATAAAACTGGATGAAGAGTACCGGAATATACAGACGAAATGAGAGCGCACGAAGGAACAGGCGCAAACGGAAAACGAAGGGTAAGCGAGCGTCTCGTACGCGTTGGGGAAGAGAAGGTGGTGAGAAGAGAACGATAAAAGATCATCAAAACGAACGAGAGAGGAGAGAGAGAGAGAGAGAGAGAAAGAGAGCGAGAGAGAACGCCATAGGCAGACAAAAGCAGCGGGACAGAGGTAACGCAGACTATTACGTGGCTCTTTCTAGCGGCGAAAGCACGCCCTTTTATTTTCTACGCTCCTGCTGTTGCTGTATGCGGGACGCCTTCCTGGATTCTCGTGCACACGTGGAATACATCCATTCATTTGGCTTTGAACCTCAATGGTAATGTTATTGCATCGTTACTGAAGGTCGGCGGCATCGTATTCCCTCTCTCTGTCTTTTTCACTCCGCTCTTTGCATGAATAACCCTTTTGCTCGTTTCGCCCATCTCCACTTGTTCGCTTCTCTACGTCCGTATGATAGTCGGACGAAGTCGGCGAGTAAGCCGGGTGGCGATGCTTAAAGAGGGGTTTTTCGCGTCGCGATACGTGTACGTGATCCGACATGGTGTAGTTAGAGCCGGGTAATAACTGTCATTAGCATCGCAGTGACGAGTTGTCGGACGAGTACGAGAGCCGTTGTAGAAAGCCGATTTACAATCGTAACTGGCAACCTTCCCACCCTTTTGCTGCCGCGTCACGTTTGCGCGTCACATATAACATCGACGCAGATTTTTCAGCTTAATTACTGCTAAAATGCGAACAAAATGAAGCTTTTTTATCATGTTACCTATAGCTCGCCGAAATGATTTAATTTTGAGGGCTGCTTAGGTAGGTTAATCATCTCTTTGTAATGAAATCATATCATTTTTGTTGAATCGCCTAATCTTATTTAACTCAATATTATTGAAGAAACAAACTCGCTGCTTGAAACAAGTCTCATAGATGATAACGATTTCCGTTATATCTTAATGCAATACGTAATCAACGACGGCGAAATGCAATAGCAAAATGTTATATCTCCGCCTCGTCATCTTAACACCCTCTTGCGCACTCTCCTCGCTATTGGCCAAGACGGTATCCGATTCTCCGCGATAATTGGCACTTCGGATTGAATTTCCACCCCACTCCTTGTTGCCGCGTCGAAAGGAACGGAAAGGAAACGACATCGGCGTTCGCACGGCCGTTGCGTCGTCCGTCGACGTCGACATCGACGTCGGGTAGTCGACGACGACCTTCGGGAACGGCGAACACGATCCCTCCGATCCGGCGTTAAATTTGCCGAACGCTGCTTTGCAATTCAATGAAAGAATCCAATCCTTGCGTAGAAGCTGGCCTACCCCATTCTTCTCGGCAACAGTAGACGTCCCTCTCGAGGACGCGTTCTCAGGGGTGGATCTGTATGGAAACTAATAAAACTTAAGCTTTTAGAACCCCAACCATTTGAATCGGGAATTTCCAAACATGACCTTGTTCAAAATATTTATTATCTGTTTAAAATTACAGAATTTTTACATCAATTATAAGTAATTAACTGATTTATCTGATTTAAACATACTAATTTAAGGTTCGAGTAAGTCGTTATCCGTTCTCATATTTCCGGAGGAACCCTTTAAATCCTTATAGTGAGACGTTCATATGATGCTAGACAGCGAATTGGAATTTCGCTAGGATCATCGTTCGAACTCGGCAATTTCCGAGAAATGCGAGAAAGAAAAACCGGAGGACATTGTCGCTGTCCTCGTAAAGACAGTATTATTCCGTTCATCATGTCACTTTGGATTTATCTCCGATCAAAGGGGCAAAGGATAAAATATGTTGTGCAGATAGAAAGATGCTAGAAACTACGGAAGCGAGTGATAACTCTCGCTTTGTCTATCTTGTATTCTACTTTTTAGTAACAAGCGCTGACAAGAAATAAATCACGGTATCAAAACGCTACGGGCGGAAATTGATATGTTATTCCAATGCAATTTCAGATGGGAAATTTGATTGGATAACTGAAGATTTCGCATTAAAGGGGTTGTGAATGGAGAAAAATGAGAACTTCAAATCAAGCGTTTTTCCATATATATATAATAACAGTTATATGTATTTCAGAAAAGTATAAAAAGAAAAAGTTTACATTCATAGTGTTTCTGATTGCATCGTAAAAATAATTGAAATAAACATTCATTCCCTCTCTCGTATTACCGATTTACACGATTGTAACATCAGTTACACGAGAATTCTAGTGATAATTGAGTGTATATAACGAGCATATCTTTCATGCCTAGAAACATGTTTTGCAAATTTCAAGCGTTTATTTATCGATTGCACACAATTGCAATAATATAATTAAATTAGTATATTAATTCCGTTAAAATAACTCGGCGAAACTTATTAATCCGACTAACAAAATACAGGTAGTTTTTTCTCACACAACACACACATACACACCACCGGCATTGCGTGATTCTCTTTGTGCAGTCACTTGCAAAAGTATTCCAATTCAATGCTCATTTACGTGAGGATCGTGCCTGCGCTTGACACTCGACGAATATGCTTTCTCACGGCAATGGGCGCGCGGATAAGCACGTGTTCGAGTGGGATGCACGGTCCGTGCATGCGTGTTTCGATCCACAGCACGGGCGGAATCATTAATACCTGCGGTGACCCACGAAGGAACAAAAAGTCAGTCGACGGGGCTCGTGACGCGGATGCTTTTTCCCGACGCCGCGCCGGCATAGACACGGGACACGAGTGCGAAAGAGAGAAAGAGAGGGAACGACGGACAGCGTATAGAGGGGAAAGCGGATGGACGTGGAACGGGGCGGAAAGGTTGATAGAAAAAATATACGGGTGGGTGGGTGGTTGGTTGGGCGAGAGGAGAGAAAATGAGACGCGCAAAAAAGGGCGACAGGACGGCGGGAAGAACAGGAGGAAAGAAAAAATCAAATAAATAGGCGGACGTGGCGAATACGTGGTTGGAGTGCGAGTCGGCGAGAGAAAAGGATCGCGGAGAGACGGAGACACGGAGAAACGGTGAGCGCGAATATAAGGGGGAAGGGGAATAGATAGTAAAAAGAAAAGAGAGAAAAAAAGGAAGAGCCGGGAGAGAAAGTGTAAGAGCGGGCGAGAGACGAAGAGCGAGGGTGGCAGAAACTGCCAGATGTTTTATTGACGGCGGAGGTGTGATGGATCGTTACGATATTATTGCGTTGCGACGCAGTGCACCCAATCGAATACGTGTGCAGGGTGCAGCAGGATGCAAGGTGCAGCGCGCGCACCCTTCGGCGCTGCGTCATGCATTAAGGGGGCAGCCACCGCGATTCGATCTGCTCGCATAATACGTTCCTCGCATGGATGAAAAAGAAAGAGAAGAGAAAATATAGGTGGGCCTCGCGCCTCCCCTCGCCTATTCTTCTTTCTCCTGCCGCTCGCGCGGCCTCTTTTTTTCCCCCTTTTCCCGTTTCCTACGTCATTCCTCCATTTTACTTCTCCTGCACCCTCCTCCCCCCTCCCCCATTGTGTATCACGTTGCAATAACGCGACTAGCGTGACCGGTGCTAACTTACTCCATCCGCGAGACACTGAACTCGATAACTCCATCCTTCCAGCGAGATGTTCGAGCTTTCGTTACGTTTAGAGTCCGGAAATAAGATGCCTGAGCTTAGCGTTAATCCTGCTTTAGAACGATGATAAATGGAAGCATTAGTGTAACGAAACATAATACAATGTGTTCTCTTTAAACATTCCAGTAATTGCACTCGAAATATGTTAAATCTATTAAATAACAAAGAGATATTTCTTAGAGGAGTATATATTAGGTGGTTGCATTAGTTCTGGTCTTTTTTTTACAAAAAACACGCATTTATTTAAAATAAAGTCAAAAGAATTACATCAATTAAAATATTTCCCAT
>VBVR01000256.1:0-61332 GCA_011638315.1 Tetramorium parvispinum | reverse complement strand
CCCTTTCCCGCCCCTTCCCAATCCCTCGTCTTCATCCTCGTAGGAGTCGTCCTCGTTGTCGGCGTCCGACTCGTCGGCCGACTGGAATAAAAACTCGTGATTTATAACCGGGGTATCCTGGAGGTCGATAAAATTTCCAAAGCTCCTGCTCCGCCGGCATTATTAAAGGCGGCTCGAAGGCTCTTAGTGAACTCGATGAGAAATGTGATCTAGTATTTAGACAACTTTACGATCCCAACTCAGAGAGAGAGAGAGAGAATTGGAACTCAGAGTAATATAATAGCGCGGAAAGTCACGTATTTCGAACATTTTCTGAATTTCATACCTCGTTATTCTATAATCCGAAGGAGAACGCGTCTCCTTCATTTTTACCCTCCCGGTAAATCCTACCTTCATCCATACGTGAGAAAGAGAAAATAAATCTTACTGACGTTAACAGCGATTTTTCCGGAATATTTCTCGGAAGATTATGCAAGCGCCGCATGCAAAGATAGGATGCCTTATTAAAAATCATATCGTGGGATGTGGGATCGATGGCGAGATTGCGAGGGTTAAACAAAACCGCGTGCCGCGTCGCGTTTTTATTATTCCACGCGGTTTTGCATAGGAAATCCATGCAGTCCGTGTAGAACGACTCAAAAATCGCGGTATACCCCCCGGAGAAATATACGCCCACTTCCCCGTGCACGTACGTAGAAACACGTGCACATCCGAAATTATTCACGTCGTGTACGATTTCTGGACCGTCGTAGAGCCGTGTGAACTATAAATCCAGCCATCCCTCTTCCTCCCGTACGATAGGGAGGCCGAGCGTGATTTAGCCGGTTCTCCGGGAGCGAATAAAAAGTAAAAAGGTGAGAGGGAGACATACAGAGCGACGAAGGT
Organism: Tetramorium parvispinum; assembly: GCA_011638315.1. Lineage (NCBI taxonomy): Eukaryota > Metazoa > Arthropoda > Insecta > Hymenoptera > Formicidae > Tetramorium > Tetramorium parvispinum. The sequence goes on along the minus strand of VBVR01000256.1, from coordinate 60,447 downwards.
GAGAAATCCGGACAGAGGACGGTGAGAACATAAGTTTCGTCTCGAACGTACGGACGGAATTGTTATTTTGTGTGCGACAATGAAGTCCGAAAACTTCGGTGACAGCGAAAACGGCGTTAACGCGGTAAAAAATACAAATTTTGACATTCTTGTTTTAAAAAACTTGGAATTTCTTAAATAATCTGAATTATTTAATTCAAGTTATTTAATTCAAATATATGCATTATTCAAAAATACTGATTCTATGCGGAAAATTGATTATCGGATAGCGTTACATTTAATTGCTAATACGATTTTCTGGCATATTTTAATATATTGAAATTTCAGAAATTATTGAAAATTCCGAGACTTAAAAATTCATATTAGATGAATAATAACTAAAATAAATTATGTGAATCCAATGAAATTGCAAGATCACTTCGAGACTGTATGTAATAAAATAAAGATAGTGATAAGGGCTGCTATCTATCTATGGTTGTATAGGAGAATAAGCTTACGTACGAATGTATATTCCTTATTTTTCCGAACAATATGCCGATGTGTTCTCAACAACAACGTAGCAACAATGGAGAAGAGCGAACGGTTGCGTGCGGATAATCCAGGATCGGCAAAAACGATCCAGTTCTAGCGACACGCCGTGCAACTTAAGCGGCGAAATTGTTATTTCGTGTGTGGCACGAGCCGCATTCCAAAGTGCGCGGCCGCGTAAATGCTACTTCGCGAAAATGCGCGCCCATCCTTTATACATTCCTCCTTTTTCCGTCGCTTTTTTCCGCGATGCTTCCTTTTAGTTTCCCTATTTCCCGCCCACTCGTGAATGCCGGTGTCAGTGCACTTGGACAGAGGAAGAAAGGAAGAAAAGAAAAAGAGTGAAATGCATTCCTTGCCTTATCCCGGGGAAAACGTGAGTGGATCGCAACAAACGACAGGGCAGGCACTGGGAGGGGATAGGACGAAGTAAAAAGCGACGGGGAGGAAGGGGTTGGTCGATAGTATCCGAGCTCCCCGAACTATTTCGGATTCCGTTGCTTTTTATTATCATGTTCGATCGGAATATTGCCTTCGCGCGGCGAAACGCATGTATGTGTACATACATACCGCGTGTCATGTCGGCAGCGCCGTGAAATTGTGATTCGCGAGAACCGTGGTGTGCCATGACCAGCGGCTTTTGTTTCGCGAACAACGCGACGGAGTGCCACAATTTGGGCGCGTGAATACGCGTACGAAACACTACGCGGAGCATATATCTCAATACCGTGCTGTCCTTCTCAACAAACACACCGTCCGCAAAATGAAATGCAATGAAATACAGGAATGCGTAATCTGCCGGTCTCGTAATCTCGATGAAACAAGCTGTATGAAAATAATATAGCAAACGAAAAAAACTAATCGCACCGAGATGTGTTTGACTTTATGTATTACATGTAATTTACAATAACAAAATTAAAAATTTTACATCGAATCGCTTCATTTTTTTTTTCTTTTTTCAAATAAGGTAGAGAAGTAGAGGAACGAAAATCTAATAAGCTGAATGCATCGTTTTTAAATTGTCTTTTTTAAAAAAATACATCAAGTAAAAATATGAGAGATCGACGTACCAAAAATTAGTTGCAAATGTCACCGCTTCTCTGAATACTTTTAAAAGAGTTGGAAAGTTATACGTGGTATATTTAAAAAAAATGTCATTGCAATTTTTATTATTATGAGTTAAACTATATGTACTTCATTTTATAAAAATAAAAACTAAATATGTTCTTACTTTTTTTTTATATAAGAGCTAATATTTATTTCTCAAATTGTAACAGTCAATAAATTAATTATTTCGCGAATATTGTCATTCCGCAAATCTTTATCTATCAGGACTATCGAAAGAGGTATTTGTCACCAGACGACACGTTGGTTAACTTCCGGTATTATTAAAAGCTAAAATATTTCCTCGATAAGAAAGTAACGAAACGCGCGCTCGAAACTTACCCAGAATTTCCGGTACAGCGAACTTTAGTACGCCCGGTTATCTTGTACGGCATGCGCGGAGATAGGCGCAGAGGACGAAGATGATCCTGATACGAGAAATTCAAGTGAAGTGTGAAGATAACGAGACGGGCCGAGACTCTGCGCGGGCGTGAAAAAGAGACGGCCGAGGTGAGAAAGAGCGCGCGCGGGAGGATAGTAGACAGAGATAAATGAGAGCAAGGGGGATGGGCACGAGCACGAAATATTTGAGTCGCGTGACACTGTGACGCCTGTAATGCAAGCCGAGGTTTAACCCCGGCTGAGGGAACACTCCGATTCTCTACGCGGGGTTGGACACAGGCGGGGACGGATGATAGAATGCATTATTCAATGCGATTAATCGACGACATAACCGAATGTCGTATAACGCAACGAAATATCCGTGCGCAACAAAACGTTGAAGTAATATATACATGTGTACATGTAATGTGCACATAATGTATATATGCATGTATATATACATATAATCACGATAATGGGAGAAATGATTAAAATTATACAATCGATTTAACGAAATTAGAATTTATAACGACGTGGACGACTAAAAATCGTTCGAGCATAAGTGATGTATTATCGGAGGTAAAAATAAGTTTAAATCTCACATTTTCACTGATTTCCCGAGGTGACGCGTCCTACTTGAGGTCCGCATTTTCTCCGAGTAAAAAGCTTCGAGGGAAAAAAAGGCTTTATGCTACAAGCGTTTTACTTTCTTCGCGACTGCGTTGAACATTGTGTTAAACACCGGTGCACCGGTTGCCGGGTTAATGCACTGTTGGCTTATGATAAAATTAAAGGAACAAAAGGAAATTGGGAGGAAAGTGAGAGAGGAAGAATGATGAAGTATGAAATATTCGTGTCGCGTGACGGTGCAATTTATCCGTTGGTGCAACGTCGTTAATACCGGTGCCTACGTACCGTGACTTTGTCACGGAGCGGCACGCTGCATGTGAAGAGAGTAACGTGTAACGATCCGCGTGGAAAACGCAAGGTACACAAGCCGAGAAGGCGGATTTATCCCCGACAACGTTTGCAATCATTTCGCAATTACGAATGCAGCGGTACAGCGGAGTGACGCGCGGGCGGCTAACGCGGTGAAAATAAATTGTGAAATAACGAACAGTCTGTGTTACCCGAATCGCGTACATATCGAAACGAATTGATTAATAAAACACGTCAACAATATCGGCGGCGACGAGACGCCGATAAAAGATTGATTAAATGCGTTGCCAAGCGGTTACTGGGACTGGAAACAGCCGTGAATAAATCATACGTGGATAAATGGCGCGATATCGCGAATAAATTTCTACATCTGCGACGAGAACAGATCGATTAAGCGATAATAAATAAATTCATCGTATGCATTTTTGTCACTATTAAACTTAATAAAATAATGAAGAATTTTTATGTCCTCCCCGTTTCCTCGTATATTTCACGAGGGAACGTGACAATTCGAATTATCTACATTTTTACGTGCAAAGGCAACAATATCGTCACGGGCAGCCCCGACGAGATCTGACAATCATTCCGCGATTACGGATGCACCAAGACGGAACACGGCAAAAGGAGGAAGCGGGGAGAGAGAGAGGGAGGAACAACACGACGGAAATAAATCTCCGCGTGATTGATCGTTCGCCATGAATCGCGCGCCCGAGCAATATTAATGCACTATCAGTCGTGACGGGTTTGCACGGATGGCTCGCGTGTACCGCGCGTGTAGCTTTGACGAATCTGTCGCTCGTCGCCTCTGCCCGATATTTATGCGTTCGTTTTTTCACGGCGAGGATTACGAGAAAAAAAAGTGGCGGGCTCCGCCTGAAATTTCACGCGCGTCGGGATATAACCGCGCGTTTGCTACTGCATTGCCGTTTTGTCTTCTTCTTGTTCTTCATTCGTTCGTTCGTTCGTTCTTTTGCTTCTCTTTCCTACTCTTTCCTGCAATGTCGATAGGTACGGGAATATGGAACACGACAGCCGGCTCCATCGTGAAATCCAACGTAACGGCACAGCATAAAGGACAATCTGGTTCCCAAGTGATTAATAAAGTCTCGCGACTAGATATTTTATCTATTATCTTTGCCTTCATTCAGGGATGCATTAAAAAAAAAGTTGTAGCACCACAAATCAATCACACCACAAAGAAAACGATCAGAATCACAAATATCTTTTTTCTTGTTTTCTGAAAAGCAAAATTGGCACAAGGAGAGAGATTTCTCAAAAACAATTTAATTATTTTTTTTAAGCTAATAATGATATAATTAGTTGTATCATTAAAAAAATCATTGAACATCTGAGACAAATGTCTGATTATTTTTTGCTTACTCTACTTTTAATGTGGCTATATTCGACTCTAAATTTAATTTTTCTAAAAAAAAAACATTGCGTTTAACGTCAATGTGAGACGAAGATCAGGTGCAATGAAGATGTTCTAAGAAAAATTTCTGGATTGCTTTCATAGAGAAGCGAAAGACAACTTTCTCTGTAAGAGGGTTTGCTTTGTAATCAAGTTGCATTAGCAAAACTGGCCACGCTGCGTAGCCTAAGAATTCATAATACCGCCTGTGGGAATCGATTTCCGATTGAATATCGGACAAGCCTCCATCCGCGATCCGATCGCGATTGCCACGACCACGATTCACATTGTTTCGCAATCAAAGCGGCATGCTTCCAGTGTCGCGAGCTCGTCGACATCGATCAACGCCTCTTGCTGCTAATATTCAAGCCCGAGGAAATGTATGTAATTAACCAAAGAGAAAGGTTTTATCGCTTTGTGACACTCGAGCTTAATTTGCCGAAATTATTTTGTATTTAACTTTGTATTAAACATTTTCTAAAAGAAGGTTAAATGAGATAAAAAAATGTTACTTTTCGTCATATAAAAAAATGTTCACTACGTAAAATATCACAATGAAAAAGATCCTTATGGCGTATATATAGAAAATAATGAAAGAAGAATAATTCTACTCTTTCGGTGATTCTATCTATCTAACTGACTACATTTCCTCTCACGAAGAGCCTTCGAATATCGTAATCCGACACCTTGATGGATCAAAGCCACGACAACGTCGTTAAAGGAAGAACCGGTCGTTCCCTCGTTGTTTCCGCCTTCCCTTCCTTTATTCCAGTTGGTGGTATTTCCCAGACCGCGTAATGTCAGCAGCAGCTAAAAAAAGCGTTCAAGAGAAGAATGTGGAGTAGTCTTACCTCTCCAGAGGCGACCGCCTCGCCCGGAATGAAGAGTTCCGGGTAAACGTTGTCCAGGTACCACTTGAACGATTTGCACCCCAGTTTCTTCCTAAGAGCCTTTCGCTCCGATACGTCGCCGTAGTTCCCCTACAAAAGTTCAGTGTGCAGTCGGATCATACTTACAACGAGATAAAGATGAAAAATATGGAAATCATGAAGATATCAAACTAAAAATAAAACTTATAAAATAAAATAACGATTAAAAAATATAAAATTAACGATTAAAAAATTTATAAAATTAGATAATTAAAATAAAGATAATTAAAAAATAATTATCCATTAGAAATAAAACAGGATGAAATAAAAATTTATAATTCATAAAATTTTCAGATCCCACAAGATATTTGTTAAAAATTTTTCTCAGTTATATGTCAAATTAAATCACAGAATAAAAGAATCAATGGTACAAAGTCTCATTTCATTACAATAATAAATATTTGTTCATATAATAGTACGTCTTTAACATTAGACCGTCTTGGGAACGCGTGTCTAACCCAATCGTTGATGTTACTACTGCGAACGTTTACTTGCGCTTAAGGATAGAGATAAACAGAGAGCGATTTATCTCATTATATTATGAAGCCATCTATGAGGATGACATCTTCGATAGATTCGATCATTACAAGGAACGACGTGCTTACGGAAGCGATTTATTCTCTACGCTTCGATTTATCTCGCCGATTGGATCTCGGCAGGAGAGCAGGGGCGGACAAGCATCAAGGATAAATGACAGATCGTTATAGAGGGGTGAAGAGAGGAGGAGACGAAAGAAACGTCCTTCAGCAGAGCGAGGACATGTGCGCGAGCCTTAAGGGCACTTGGCACGTTTATGGCCCTTTTTTACGACGAGTCTTGGTCTACGATCCTCTCCATCATCGGCCACCTTTATCGTTATCCTTCATCCCAGCCAACCCATTCGGCCAATGTTTACGAGAAACTTGGATTAAAGAAACATAGTCGTTGGTTTACCAACATGCCGTGGCAAGAAACAGAATCTACAGCTCACGCGCACCAAAGATAATTTATTATTAATTATCTATTCCGTGACGGAGAGATCGTGTGTTGAAACTCGACTTGATATACTTTCGACCATAGATTTTTCGTGATATCGTTGAATCTCCACATTATCAGAATATTCTTCATCTCTGCTTTCATTCAATTATATAAAATTCTCTTATTTTACTCGCCAACCCGAATACCCACGTCGAGCTCTCTGCGATAACGCGCTGCATTGATTGCTCCCCCGTTGCATTTTCACGAGGGGTCGTATACGGAAGGAAACTTATGCACGCGACGATGCACAAGTACTCACCTTGTCGTGACCTATCCTCTGATAGTAGTACTTGGCGTACTCGTCCAGCCACACTTCGCTCAGCCTTATGCTGTTCCTCTTGAGCACGTTCACGCCGCTGCGCCACTTGTAAGGCGAACGTTTCCTGAAGATGTGACCCACGTGCGAGCACGGCACAATTTCCAGGGTGCCTGCGAGCGCGACGGGTTATTGGATTAACGTTTTCGGCCGTATTACGTTTGTACGTTTCCCGGCTAATCCTGAGGATCGCGTGAATGCAAAGTACGAGCGGAGCGCAAAAACAAACATGAAATATTTGTAGGAAAATATTGATGCAATTTTTTTTGAAATAGAGACCAATGGAAATATCATAAATAAAATATATAAAAAGAAAATAATTCACCTCGGGGGCGAAGTAAAAAAAGATTATGAATTTTTCGTGTCGTAGAAAGAGAACGGGCTAGTTTGAAACATCGGTTTCCTAAATTGGGGAAAACGAGACTTTTTTTTCGACGTTATCTCATCGTGCTTACCTCCGCACATCCAGGTTTTAAATGATAATTCAAGATTCTCGCCGCCCCAGATGTCGAAACCGCTGTCGTACGTGCCGATCCGTTCGAAGAAGACTCGATCTATCGAAAAGAGGCCGCCAGCCATCGTTGGCGACCAAACGGGTTCGGCCGGGTTTTTGTGCCTCTTTCTCTCCCTCTCTGGCACGGCGTGCCAATTGAACTTGTTAACAAATGTTGGAACATTTCAGAAATTCGCCCGCAAATGAGCTGTCGTGAGCTTTTTAATTATAAATTACTACGCTGACGTAATTTTATGAAATAAAAGCGTAAAACCATTATAATGCCGTCAATCATATTTTTCAGTTTTAATTAATTCGTTTATTTTTAATTGGCTCTTGTCAATGCGTTTTAAAGAAATGTATGTAAAACATTTCCTATGTAATTGATTTCTATGTAATTGATTGCAATCTCATAAAGTATCGTCTAAATAAACATCAATTCCTCTCCGCGTGAATAATTACTTCGATGTCACGCTGTCGCGTACGAAAATCAATTGCATTCCGCCAAGACAGACGTATTCTCTACCGTTTTCCGATGCTCGCAAGGGAGCAGGGTGAAGATTTCGTTTACCTGAAGATTCCAATCGAATCCACCGACATTTACGCCGCCCGAGTCGCGCCAGTGGTATTCCAGGGTGGTGTCGTCTATAACATCGATCACTGGACAAACTACCGTCGTCGGATCGCGCGCGATCCGATCCAGAAGAGGCTCCAGCCAACCCTCCGTACACTCGCAATGGCTATCCAGATACGTGAGTACCGGCGCTTTGGCTGCCACAGCGCCTAACAAGCGCGCCCTGATAAGACCCTCTCGTTTACTCGCCCTGATAATCCTTACTTTCGGATAATTCATCATGTAGTCGTCCAACTGTCGCTTGAGATGAGCTGCGAAATGATTGATTTTTTGTCAGTCACGTTTTGTCATTTCGGCATCGAAATAACAAAATATCGCGACATGTAATATTATTAAAATATATGAACACCTAAGGAAATGTATATAACATCTCTCATTAACTTAAATATTTTTATACATATTCATTTATTCTGTATCGTATATCCTTTGTTATTATAGATACAATTAGATAAATGCAGCATTTGTCACTATTACATCATTCTGTCTCAACTTTAAAGTATTTTACATACTTTTTATAGAAAATGTTGGCGTTTAATATTAAACGGGTGCATAATTCATGGCATAATCTCGTAATATATGACGCAGCGTTATTGACGGAACTTGTCGTCTTTAATATCAGGATTTGCTCGAATATTAATCTCGCGCGACCTGCAGGTTTTGTCTCAATACCGTTGTTTGCTAGACCTCCGCTGATTTCGAATATAAGTTGCCCGCAGGATCTATGCCTCAGCGAAGGATAAATGCAACAATAAAGCCACGCGAATCTACCCGTTTCTCTAGGTTTCTCTAGGTTTCTCTAGCATCGATTACGTCCTTAACGTCAGCTTACGGTTTATTTACGATGTCATTCGCAAGCTGTTGCGGCAACAACAATCACCCGTCGTAGATTCATTCCCTATTTACGATCAATTTAGTCGTATGCTAGATAGAAACAACGATAATCTTGTATAATGGCATTTTCCCTACATGTATGTATATGTACACAGATTAACATTTTATCGTCGACTTAAAAAAAAGTAGCCACGATATAGCTCCTTATAGTTCTAATAAAAATTATGCATGCCAGACTAATCCTTAATCCGCTATTAAAATATCCTAACGATCGAAAAAAGGAACGTAGTTTGCAAACTTTATATTTGATGACTTGTTTAGCAGGAAAATAATAGGTAACTTCATCAAGTTGTAATAAGTATCGCTAAGAAGTAACAAGTATTATTACTATTGCTCCATTAAAAGGAAGTTTATCGCCACAGCATTTTATCACTCTCTAAATCTTTGTCTCATTCGAATACATATAAATCTTGATTTTAAAGAGAAATGATGCGGACACCGTCACTGAAAGGCTTTAATGCAACTTGAGTGAATATTTCGAGTGTTGCGATTTGATATCTCGCGTTACTTCTGACAATCGTAGGCGAAATGTAGATTTACGGCATGTATCCCGCCTATAGTTATACGGATCGCCGGGCAGCAATTAGCAGATATTCGTGATTTATTCTCCAGTAGGATGGCTTTATGAGGGACCGTGCCACTAATCCTAAGCCTCTGCCCTGTAAGCTCGGTTAACTATGGATAGTATAATGGGATTCCACGGATCAGCGTGTTTCGTGCAAGCGCAATGATTACCGGACGAGACGCCGGCTTGATTTTATGCACCCTTTCGGTTCGGCTGCGCGCCCGATGAGAGCTTTAATACAAAACCGTCGTACTTTCGTCTCCATTTCGCTATCCCCAACTATTCCGTATTCCGTATCGATTCGCGAATAGAATTTCTTCGTGCCGGGATCGCCGTACGGATCTCGATAGAAGTCATGAATTGAGAAAATGTATTTCCCAAAGTATGCCGAAGTGTATCGAACGTGGCGCGCTATATACACTCGTTAGTTTGCTCTCGAAAACGAGAAAGGACGGACCGTAAGAAATCAGACAGCAGACATTTAATGCGCACGCATACGGCGAACGCGCGCGGATTCCGCGCGGGCGGATTCCACGCGCATTCCAAACCGAATTAATTTCTAATGAGTTCCCAGAACACACAGGCACGCATAAACCGGCAGCGGCCATTATTGCAGATTTCATTATGACTTTGCTGAGTGCACTATATGAGGCGTAGATAATGGAAACGCTCAAAGAGCACCAGTCTGTCGCCGTTGAGAGCGCTCATAATTAACTCTGTAATCCCCGTCGCCAATCCCCTATATAAAAGCTAATTATCGTGCGTGCGATTTGTCTAGGTGGGCTAAAGTCCACATTGTAACATTCATTACAACTTTCTTGCGGGCTTCATTAATTATTGAGTTCATATTAATCCACTCTGCACGTACGTTTCAGCGGACGAAGAGATAACTTTTTTAAAATACACTAAAAAGAAACTGATCACTGTGTGCGATACTGTGTAATGTAACCCGTATCACTGAAAAGAAATATACGGTGCATTTATAATGAGAAAATAATTATAGATATTAAGACTCTCGCGAATTACTTTAATTGCAATTTTATATTAAAAGCATCCGTAAATTCGTTTACTATTCACATTTTAGAGGAAGAAGGAAATACATGTATGAGTGTTACAATCTCTTCCTGCGATAAAGCAATCAGTTGTCCATTAATAGCACATACAAAGCTGGCCATCGCTGAAGCAAGTGATTATGTTTATAGGTTTAACTTCCGGCCGGGACGAGAGCTTATCCTGAGCTTTTAATGAAGATTGCAGCAACTATCCTGGGCTGTTTTTCCAAACCCAGCTTAATCTCGGACACCCTTTCTCTCAGGATTTTTATGTTCATCCCGCTGTATTATGCGGTAGGATTCCACGCGATTACCTATTGCTCTTTCCATCCGATCATGCAACGATTAAACCGAAAAGTAATACGATATTTTCAGTTTAGGAATGTTGTCGCAAAAATTCATCTATTTCGAAATTGACATTTTACGTGTACCGACGGGTGCGTACTTTTTAAATATGACTGACATATGTAAATAGTTTACATAAGTAGAGGTCATTTTTCTCGCTAACAGTGATTTCAGTTTTACTAGCTTCGTAATTTAGATTTCAATTTAGTGGCCGTTGTATGAACGTCAGTTTATTCGAAAACATGCAGTTACGTTGAAGCTATAATTGCCTTTTTGCATCCAAACAATGCGTACGGGCGTACATATTTGTTTCGCCCGCATTTGCGAAATTGCGTGTTTGATATATTCCTATCAACTTCACGTATGTGCCTTTAGGCGAGAAACTGTCAGATAAACACGAATAATCACAAACGCAGTTTTTCAAGTTAATAAAGATATCAAAACTGTGGAATAAATGACGAATATTTTTTTCGGCAAAAAATGTGTATATATATACATATATATATATATATGTATATATTCCAAAAAATATTCATCATTTATTTCACAGTTCTTACGACTCTTCGCCAAATAGCATTTATCATTGAAAAGTAGAATAGTTTCAAATATTTTTTCTTTTTTAAAAGTTCTTCTTCCAACAAGAAAAGTTCAACAACAACTCAGAAATTTCTGAAAATCTGAAAAATTGTAGAAATAAAGTAAATATGAAGATTTAACACACATAGCCATTTTTGTTTCGGATGAGGTAAAAGGTTTGAAGAATAAAAACTTCTCAATAATGAAACCAAAGAAAATTTGACTTTTCATATTTCTGTTAATATATCGGAAACTGCAAAAGATATTGAAAAATCAGTTTTTCTTTGAAAGAGTAATTTCATCCTTAGATTTGATTATCGAAAGGAACATTGCTATGTAATTAGTTTTATACATATACTTTATTTCTATAAAATTTCCGATTTTTCAGAATGTCGAAACATTCTTGGTATATCCCCATATTTGTAATTTTCGACATAACACAATGGCGCGATTTCAGGAAATGAGAACAAGTGAGGATATTAAACTTATAGAGAGCCGAGCAGAGTTTGTATGAACCTCTCGTAATTTTCAGAGTGTCTGTAAAGCAGGCTGAGAGTTTCTCTTCTATTCACGTCGCGGCGGCACAGAGGAGAGATGGATCGCAATTAATCGATCTATCGCGAAACTACGAAACACTGTCGCGATAACGAATCACCGTGCTGAATGGGAGACGCGGTTGCACGAGCAAGTACGCGAATATAATGGCTCGCGGTTTCCGTTCGCGTTCTGTGCTTACGAGTTCCCCTCTCGGCGTTCTATCGAGGATTTTTCATCGCACGGCGATGAGAGCTGCACGAGGATTTATGACGCTACGGAAACGATATGCTATTCCGCTTCGATCGCGCATAGAAGATATTTCGTTTTGAATCCAAAGTACGTGTGCGGTTGGAGCGATAACGCGAGAGTAACTCGTTTACTTTTCGTTTTTATACGAAAGAAATACTTTAAATGTATTATATGCGCTATGCGTTAGAGACGCAATTTACGTATCGATTTTCCCTGATAAATGTATATTATTTCGCGCAATTTTTCGATATCGAAAAGAGTTAAAATTTATTTTAAACTACGGATAAATAAAATAAAGTCTATGCGTGTTATTATAAAATTCAACAATTTTAAGAAAAATAATGGCAATTAATGTTTATATTAACTTTCTCGTATTGTTACGAACAGAAAAAGAACTTACGCATGTCGGAGAAATCGTCGACCAGAATAATTTCTTGTATGAGATGCTCCGGCGATCTATCCAGCACAGAGTGCACTGTACGCAACAATACGGACCACGCTTCATTGTGAAAGCAGATAATCACCGCTGTAGGCGGAAGGTCCTTCAAGTATCTGCCAGATTCCTTGCACCTATAACACAAAGGCATCCAAACGATTAAATAAACTTAACAGCCTGCAGATGAAATCTTTCTCGAATGTTATCAACGAGATAAAATCAAAATATTGCGTTTCACGATAAATGTAGATCTCGTTCAGATTCCGCTAATGATGTTAACTTCGATAGCGGTCTGCGCGATTGTTAGCAGTACAAGGACGTGCACCGTGGATCAGTAGTGCGGCCAAATCGAATTCTTGATCTGCAAACCGCAACAGGGATGATTACGCGAAACCGATAATATGTACGAGAAGATATGTCAGGAAAATACGGTAATACGATTAAGGCGGGGAATGTTCGCAAACTAAACGCCCACGAGGTGTACGCTCGCCCGAAGCTCGCCGCAAAATGAATTCCAGGGATGTAGGGATTGCGACTTCCGGACCTAGTTAATGCACGAACACACATCTCGCCGCCGCCGACAAACGCCGCAGTTTATGGATACAGCAAACAAAATGTGTGCTTTCTTCATTTCTTCGCGAGAGCCCGCGCGTTTCTATTAACGTATTCTCATTAAATTCTATGCGTCCGTCGTATTCATTCAATATTTACACTGCTGTTGCCCTCCATTCGCGATTTCATATAGTCTCGCAATGCATTCAACGCATTTGAATACATTTCGATTCGCAATGGATGTCTTCGTAATTAGCTTTACTATATAAATACGGCACGCTTCCACCCGTGAGATAATTATCATATATTAATTCAAAGTATTCGTTTGTAATTAGCGCATTATACTGCAGCCGAGAATAAGTATATTGTACACATTACGATCGCACGCGTTGCGTGCTAATGAAGCGATTACGAGAAGTGCCATTCAATAACTGCCATTACTATGATTACCATCTGTGAATAATTTCAATTAACAGGTGCCAGAGCACACGCACCACTCACGAAATCTACTGTTTGCCAAATTTCCGATTTATCCTTCCTGATGTACCGAAGCGAATATCTACTCATGAATGAGATCCCTTCATAATCAGTTTCCATATCGGATTGGAGGCGTCTGCATCGGATGAAATGTAAAACTTTTAATCTCTGTATACATACGTGCATATATTATCATTGGCAAAAACAGCGCGGACTGTACAAACGTAACAGACATCAGTTAAGGAAAGGTTAAGGAAATGAAATAGTAGCTAGTACAGTTAAACGACAGAATTTCAAACAATGATAAACTAAATAGGAAAGAAAGGAAACTTCTTGAGAACAGTAGTCAATCTCATCATCTTGCAGACCGGAATATAAATGTGGATATACGAGAAGAAGATTACCGAGATGTACATATTTTGTAGCTCCACGATAGAAATTGCAAGATAAAATATTATCATTGATTGAATGTCGATAATATAATATACAGCGACAACGTACGGAATAATACAGAATAAGTATTTTACATTTCCATTGCTGTGTAGTTTCACATTTATCCGAAATAAACGCTTAACAAATATAAAGAATAGATATTGTCATATTAAATTCTACGTAAATTATTACGGGCATTTATATATAATTCATTTTTATCAACGTACGTAATAAATTCAGCTACGTTAAAACAACGTAAATTGTGAATTGTAATATGTACCACATGATACGAAACTAAAATTTTCTACATGCTTTGGTAGAAAGGGAAGTGTACTACAAAATACTACAATAAAATGGTAAAAAAAGTCTTCTCTCATAACATGAGAGAGATTTCATTTTTCAAATATCTCAAATGGCTGCTATATCTGATCATAAATTCATAAAGATAACTAAAATTAATAAAATTAAGGTGGTTATTAAAAATTAATGAAGCTTCGAAATATGTAATTTATTTCTAAAGGTTTTAAAAGAAAATAGTTTATAAAAGAAATGATTGATTTCTGGAATATTCAAGTTCTCGTGATAACAAAATGTAATATAATATTAATTGAAAAGAATTTGTTTTGTTTTTTTTTGTCGTATATATCCTCCAAAATAACATTTTATCAGTATAAAACGCACGCTTCCTATGTTATCGTTGATTGCGTATCTGATACACCTTAACCGTACATCAGATAAGCTTTTGACTAGAAAAGCAAAAGAGGCTCCCGAACGCTCGAGCTAAATCAACGCTATTTGCATTTGCATTCCTCTCGTTCCACATTAGTTTGTATACTCAATTTTAGCAGTAAAGCCGGCGAAATTCTCATTTTCAAATGCGAAGCACTCGTGTTTTTAATTTCCAACATTGTCGGTGATAAATCTCGCAGTAATAACGGCTCTCACAGAGAAAATTCTGCTCGCGGTTTGTCATTATTATCACACATAATTCTTATAGCAATAACAGGTTTCTTAATCTCCTTTTATTATAAATCATTTTTAACTCAGATTATGAGCAACGGTACTCATTACGTTATACCATTAATAATGTAATATCATTACATTAATACAATTTATATAAAAAAATATAATGATATATTAACTGCTCGCACGTGATAGATCAATGCAAGATTTTTCCGGCTTGTTAAAAAAAATCTCTAATTAATTCTCGTATATGAATTATTAACTCGTGCATGCTATATTATCCGTTTAAATAAACCTAAAATCGCAATCTTCCGTTTAACCATTAAATATTATATCAATTCAATTTGTATAACAGAATAAATCATTCTATTAGCTGGATGTGCGTGTGGGGGGAGAGAAATCTAGCTATCAACGCGTATTTATGCCGTTCGCGCAGTTTGAAAGTAAATCATAGCAATATCGTCACAGTCATATTAATATCACGAGAACGCGCGGCCGCGAATATAAATCGCGCGCGCGGCGCGGTTCGAACAAAGTGGGAAATCGCTTAAGCCAGTAAACGCATCGATCGTTTCCAGTCGATTGACGTTCAACAGCGATATCCTCTTTCCCGTCGACAAAAGAGACTCCATTGTTGGACGGCGCTCGGGATGGGTACCTCGAAATCAGCCACGGATATCGAATGAGAAGCGGTTCCTTCGCGCGTTCAGCACATTCGGCGATCACCCTTACCGTCCCCTCACCCTGTCATCCCAATCGGCTAAACCCCGCGAGGCGTTGCACTCGATCAAACGCGTCACGTTTCATGCTGCATCTCTCCCGGCCCGCATCCCGGATGCGTGGAATTCTATTTGCAAGTCTCTTCGCCGTAGGCATCCCGCCTGCGGGGATCTTGACTTGTCTTCGTTCGCGGAAATTGAAGAAATAGGCGTGCGCGAAGTGAGTGAAAGTCAAATACCGTGGAAGTGAGTGCACGCGGACCGCGGGGGCTTCGGGGGAGAAACGACGTTGCGCGCTGCGAGAAGAGAATCAATTTCTCGCGCCCAAATTCCTCCTTTGTTGGCGGCGAGGCTTTCATTTCCGATAAGTCCGTAATGAGAATATTCTCAGCGATCGCGTGACAAGCACGAGTCGATATTTCGTTGAATTAAAATTCAAATGTGATAAATTATTGTAATCTTTTCGTTAAATCACTATTAAAAGTTATATAATAAACCTTGGGAAAATATAATCTGTTTCTCTCAAAGTTTCAAACGAAAGCGTCTTATAATGGAATTTATTGATTTGCAGTATATATATCCAAGTTTTCATCTCATCCCTTTTGCCCGATACCGCAATAAAATGCGAGGAAAACGTCTTAAAACTTGCAAGGCTATCAGAAAATGCAGAATGAGATGTACAATCTAATTTAGTTTCCCGGCGTAATTATATCTTTAAGGAAAAACTTTTGCGAGAGAGGGTAGCATTGCAAAATATCTGTTTCAGCGTTTCGCAGAAAGATAAATGAAAGTTTCGTGAAGCTAATTGCGGCTTTTACGAGCACCTTTCTTGTGCCTCTCAAGAATCGTTTGTCTACGGATCTCCAGATTATGTTACAACATCCGACGTCGACATTCCTTACGAACGTTTTCACATTTTTCTTGTCTTCTCAATTCTACTCGCGCACTTGTTATTCCAATAATTCCAATCTAATATCCAGCAATTGATTAATCCATTAGCGTAAACAATTAAATAACAGCGAAATGATTAGCAAATTAATGGCGCTCTGTACGTCGTGACAATGCGATACTTTTGTGGCGCTCGAATAGTAATTCGAACCTCAGAAATCGTAAAGCGGAAAAAGTGGATGCTTCGCGGTACCCCATATAAGTTACGCTACATTTGGCATCCTTGGAGAATGGCTTCGAACCTAAGGGAATCTAGATATCCGGGGATTCTCGTCATAACCGACGGATAAGGGCGCTTTTCTTGTACGAGATTATAGAACCGTCCTGGGAAAATAGATCCACATTTTTAAGAAAAACGGCGCAGATAGTTCGAAATAGCCTGAACGGCGCGATAAAAATGCACGAGCCACGTAAACTCGAATCTCAAATGACTTTTTGTCGTCGGGAATGTCGCGCAAAGAGTTCCTCTCGAAAACACATCTTCTGCACATACACGTAATAACAATAAAATATGAAAAATAAACGCAATATAATCTTTTCTTATCAGCCGACAGTTGTTCAGCTAATGAGTCGCTTTTTCAAGGCGAAAAACTGAGCACGGAGGGAGACGCGCAGTCGTAATTTTCGGAATATAGTTTCCCGCGTTTCCTGTTTGTTGTTTCGCATCGCGAGTAATCTGGCTCGGCGGAAAAAATACAGGTGCGGTTTCAATTAGCCCTCCGCGACGAGAATATCGCAACTCGCAGACTCGCGTCCGGCCCGCGGGGCGTCGTAAAGATCCGTAATGGCCCGGCGTGGCGCGGACTTTCGGCCGTGGGAGTAAACGAGGATATCCATGATGAAGTGTTTTCTCACCTTGCCTCGTGTGCCGCGGGATGTTACGCGTACATACACGTGGCACGTGCACGCGCGGGGAACCGCCGCCGCTAAGTTACGAGGGCTTTCGTATGCGGGCGTGAGCGGAATGTGTTATAGCTGTATACACGTTCCGAATGTGGCAGTTAACCCGCGAATTATTATCTCGTTTATATCGTCGTATTTAATTTTGCGGGATTTCCGTGAATCTGCACGAGCGCGACTCGCGCAACACATAACGTTTACGTCAAAGCTCCATTCTCCGGTCGGAATAAAAGAGAGAGAAACGAGCGAACGTTCTAACACGTAAGTTTTATTTTCTTATGTCTCAGTCATTACTCAATAATCGAATTTATCTGTGCCATCGATTCCACTTACGTTTTCAAAACGTTAAGTTAATAGCGACTTGTAGCCAATAAATGCCAATATCGCGAATTCCCAACGTGTCTTTCATACGAGCGCAAATCTTCTGTACAAAATCCTTCCACAGCTCCCATATATATTAATCTTCATATACCGAGATAAACGTGATAAAAATATAGAAAAAGTGTACGCGAGTCTCGTTTATTTAACGCGAATAAAGCGGATTGTAGAGAGCGAAAGAGGCAGAAACGAATCGAAATTTGAGAGAGGAAAAACGTTCGTTAAATCACGATCGCACGCGCGATCGTTTAAGGGCAAAGGTTCTCCCGGCACGCGAGATGCGCATGAATCAAAGCAATCGCCTGGCATTTTATTCATCGACTACTTCACGAGGGAACTGATTGAAATTCAATCTTAACGAGACACGCTTGATGACGCTTTGACAGCGTCACGGCGCGCGGAAACGAATGGCTCTGCCAAAAATGCAGTATATGTGCACTTGCCGGCAACGACTGTCGGGAGACCGCGCAGGAAGTTTCTACGGAAAGCGCAAAGTACGCCAGCATGGAGATTCCATATATGCGCGTGTCATAAAATCCCAAGTGAGCTTGGCTGCGCGACGACAGCTTTGTATCCCGATATGGCGACGTCGGGATGCTCTAGTGGGATGCGAGAGGAAGAACAGAGCGTCCTTGATACGTGATGGTTTCCAGAATTCTCGGCTTCCGTATTCATATCAGATTTTAGCGCTAAACGTAACGTGCCTGAGTCCCACGAGTGATAAGTCTTGCGAAGACAAACGTACAAAGAAAGGCATGCAAGAAATAGCATACATCTAATATCATCACTTCTTCGAGATATATAATTTAATAAAAATTTTCATTTCATGCTCCCTTATTGTCAAGTAGCTTCCGACAAGACCATCGACCACGAAATTGAAAAAAATATCATTTCGAAGAAAGACAGACAGAAAAATTCGAGGCACGCTTTAAATACACTGAAAAAAATTCTGGTTAAAAACGGACGAATCAGAAAATCTTATAGAATTGAACAAATATTCTGGTTGTTACAATCGAAATTATAATTATTATAATAGGACTCAATAATTTATAACTTATATAATAACCAGAATATCTGATCACGCCTGCCAGATTTTTCTGATACGTCCGCTTTTAATCAGAATTTTTTTTCAGTGTGACTTTTTTTCAGTATTACTCCACAATATTTCAAGAGCTGGTTAGAATTTAATTCGTGATTGCCCAGATAATGTCTGCATAACATAAAACATTCGTCTTGCATATAAAAATAAATTTCTTCACCTGCTTTGTGGTCTACCATTTATATTTATTAAAATTTTTGCACCTTGTATAATTTACACAAACTTGTCCGAAGTATGTATCTCTTATATAATTGTGGAAGGAAATCCGCACGGAGACGGAAGGAAAATTGCGTCAGACGAGGAACGTTTCATTGCGAGTAATTAAACACTTTACGCGAGCATTCAACATTACCTAGAATATTCTTTCTAAACGTCTCAATGGAGTGACGTGAAATTTTAATTCGACAATGTAGCGCACGGCTTTACGAGCGTCGCCGCTCGCGCAGTTCCGCGTACACACCTCGTAAAATTTCACATACAACAGTTGACAGCGTTAACATGACAGCTTTGTGTCTCGAGGCAGGCAGTGAGATAGTCTAAGAGACATAACGCGAGACGCCTACCATTTCGGTTCCGTGGATGCTCCTCTTCCTGCACACACCGGTAACTCGCATATTACAGTTGCACGATCGTATACCCCTCTTCGGATTTATGTTACTGTGGGATTTCCGTCGCAGAAGGAAAATTCCGTGTATACAGTCCAATCCCGGGGTTTTTCAGTTTATTACAGCCGTTCTCCGTTCTGTACTATATAATTTTACGTATACCGATAGCGGAGTTTACGCAGTTGTTTCCACTCGCAGCTACCGACTCGTAATGTCGGCCACTACCACGGGAAATACATTTGGTCAACTATAAGTAATTAGTGGCTTGACAAATGCTCCGGCCTCGTTTAAAATGCGTTCCATTTAGCTTGACATTAAGTTACAATAACAATGTGCACACAAAATTTCATTATATTAAATTAAATTTAATGTAATTCTCAGGCATTATTTTATTTTTCCCGTTATACGGGTGAAAATATTTATCGGAGAAATAATACGAGCTCTGCATGTGAGTTTAGAATAAATCACGGCAGCCACTGGTTGACGACCAGTGCGCACCCATTAACCGGCCTTTTATAATTGTTAATAACAGCCAAGCGCAGAGCACTTTGCCCGTTGGCAAATTACATTTATATATTTCTCTTTATTAATTGAGTAAATAATTTCAAATGACAAAAAAATGGAAATGCACGTGTATGCGAATACAAACAAAATTAAATGTGACAATGTGTATTAACGTGGATTATCCGGAACATACAAAAGGCAAAAAATGTTGATTAGTTTTCGATATACTTTCGAAATTAATCCTCTCGATCACTCAAATTATTTTAATAGATATTCCGAGAACACAATGTGATTATGACAATTAATTACTGCAATTATCGCGAAACGTTCGTTCGGGGAGAGGGTGTGCAACGGGCAAGTGAAAAAAAATGATTCCGGAAACAACTAATTTAACGTTGCTGCCATCCGAATTTTTGCGTCGCCTCGCGAACGCGATGGCGAGCTCTGCCGCATCGTCGGACGCGATCGCGACCTGAAAGCCTCGGAAGGGGGATGATGGATAGTGTTTACCTGTAATGAGTAAACATCCTCGCCCGCTGCCGTCGTTCGTGGCGAGCTTGAGGGAGTGAGAACGGTTCGTGCCGGCGCGACTGGCTCGCTAACAAGCGTCCTCGTTTGCATCCTATTTCTATACCTTTCGCAAAATCTCCCAGCACGCGCGTTACCGTCAGCATCGCCGGCGGAGTTAGCAGTCATTGAATTCGCGTTCGTGGAGGTGCATCGACGAGGAATATGCGACCTCTCCCCCCATACGTTTGTACGCGCGCATGGGCGGAAGGAAAATACACATAGGTGCAGGTAGAAACAACGCGCAGCAACGCGAATTGACGTTGAATAAGCGATGCGGTGCTCGCGCTTTGCCAGAAATACGCTCGCGATCTATGATTAACCAAGATTATTTACATAAAACAGTTACACAATGCGTCACTCACGTTCAATTCTCAGAGGCTGTTGTAACACTATACTATTTTAGAGGAAAGATCGTATTTAAATGGAAGACAACAAGTTCTGCATTCTACGAATAGATCGTACAAATAAATATCTGAAATATTAAACAATTTGTATTTCTTTTAGCGCCACTTCGTCCGCTTTACATATTTTAGACTCGAGTGAAAATACAAAATAAGAAAATTAAGCAACAGATTCGTACCTGTCTATTCATATTATGTTTTGTCACACCTGTTTTCCGCGCCGTAGCGTATTAACCGGCGGCTCTAAGCGGCGCCTATGCGTATAAAGGCTTATTTCACGCATTTGTGTACACAACCGGCGGAGTAGGTTTACGTCGGGGATTATCTGCGAGCTTAACTACTGCTGTTTTCAGAGACAATAGAGGGAGAGATGCGGCCGGAGCGTGGCGGGCTTTATGAGCCTGATGCATCAGTAATGCCGGTCGAAATTCGGCTGCTGATATTCCCATCTCCAGGCGGTATATGGTAATTATCGTATTGTGCAAATAATGCCGCCGTTATGTATTCAAATTGAAACATCGTCCGAATGTAATTAAAGCGGACCGCTACCGAGGAATGAGCGAGGCTGAGTTCCGCGTAGCGCCGTTACAGGTGCGCATTAAGGGATGGACAACGGTACCGTGCATACACATCTCTCTCTTTCTCTCTCTCTCTGTCTCATCACGTCACATTACACTCGCAATTATTAACAGACATTTCGGTAATTGAGGCCTCGATAAAACGTTCCGCGCCTGAGACAAGATCGAGACTGTTTCGTAATATTATTTACAATTGGCAATTTATTTATGCCTCATCATGCATCTGCATGATTAATTGTTGATTCACATGAGCCGGCCATATTATGCCTCCCGGCACAATACGCCACGCTGAGTGTAATATTAATATTATTTAGTTTCTCGCTTACGGCGTTCGCGCTAATTCGAACGCGCGTTAAAGCTTATTACGTAATCATGCTTCAAATTTATAAAATTTGCAATAAATATTGTCTTTAATTAATATATTACATTATTTTAACGTGAAATTTGATTATTGCTTTCAAAAGGCACGCAGAATAAAGTATAATATTATTCTACAAAAAGTTTACGCGATTTAATTTAATAACGATTCATCACCATCTAATTAGCGCATGCCTTTAATTAATAACGAGGAATGGCCAGAGGCGTTGTATTCAACGAGTTATTGCTCGCAGTACGGTGCATGCCAATTGTATACGTTACGTGATCAATTTCGAGATCTAACGGTCTTTCAAAGAGAAAGAGAGAGAGAGAGGGAGGGAGGGAGAGGAAAGGGGAGAAGAGAGCTCTCGTTATCCGTTGTCCGAAACTGTCACCGGTCTGGACAAGCTCACATAATTATCGGCATCTCCAGACAATGGCGCTCGTTAGCTGCTGTGGAACTATTGCTCAAGACAGATCCCCGTTCGTCGAAGGTACTACTAGCCTCCGGGAAAACCAGTATTATTTCCTTGCTGGACGCTGTCCAAGTTTCTGGTTGTTTAGTGGGCGAGCATCTTCTCGCTTGTCTATTTTTCTAGCTCTCTTGTTTTTACTTAATTTTTTCTCTGTCCGAAAGATAACATCGTGATCGTTGCGTAAAACACTTGAGAAAACATTCCTTAATGTTACATTAAAATTATAATTTATTAAATCTATGAAAATCTTTGCTAATAAACTGCAATATTTCCGATTAATTAAGAGGGAAGCAAAATGTATCCTATGAAGACCTTTCTCTTTTCAATTATGCTTTTTGACGCGGAATTTGATTTTTCCAAATTGTCGAGATCTTCTATAAAAATTGAGCTCAAGAGATGTTTCATAAGATATCACGTGCAGTACTCATAAAATCTGGATTCTCCTCAAAGGAATTTTCTCCGCGCAACGTACACGTAGTAACGCATATTCAAGTGGAGATGCTCAAAATTTCCTTTTGCACGCAGCTACATTACAAAATTTCCAAGTATTTAAATTCAACTAACGAGTCCTTGGTGTAAGCCGAGATGTGTGTCTCCTCGTTGGGAATCCAACGCATTGTTTCGGCGGCGAAAATAAAATAATATATAACGGAAGGCGGAAGAGTAACATTGCGAGGCCCAAGATTTAAGTGCGAGAATTTGTAACGCGGGAGAAAAAGCTCCCCCGAATGCCGGCGTACACGCCGTCCGTTACTACTGTGAGCCGACGCTGCCGCCGCCGCCGTCGTTTCGCATCCATCTCGCTCTCAGCCGCAATATAGCCACGAATTAATTGGTCTTGCCCCATGATTAGTAGGTCCCACGGAATTACCGCGATGCCCTGCTGTGATTAATATCCTGGTGTTGCCAACTTTCGCGCGCGGAAGATTAATAACGGCGAAAACAGGAAAGGGAGAGGGGTTCGAGCGGAACCGACGGGCGCAAGGGGGGGGCCCTCTCTCATACGGAGAGTTTTAATACAGCGGCGACGGTTTGTCACCGCAGAATTTCGCCGTCCGAATCCCCCGTATTTTCCTTGCCTCTCTATTGCGTTCGCAGCCAGTATCCGCCTGTGCCCTGTCACGCGCAGGTATATAATCCTTTTTCAAAAAAGTTCCGGCCGCGCTTCAAGTGGAGCCAGCGATGTATTTCGATCGGACCGCGATGTTTATGCGCGATCGAGAAATCGACACTCTCACCAACATTGTAACATTCGGCAAAAAGTGACCGTATGCAGAATCATAAAAAAGACATGCATCGAAGAACGAACTTTGACATTACCTTGATGTGAAATTATACGCATAATCGCGCCGACTTGTTCGTTAAATATAGAAAATCCGTGTTAATGCGAGTTAAATGTGAAACGATGAAAGAGGAAAAAAAAATTAAGGTCACGTAAAATGTTATTACGACCTCTTGAAAATTATCACGCTTTGTGACACTTTCAAGAAATGTTAAATATTCTTAAAGTTAAATGTAATCAAATGATGTCTATTGGAAAGGTAAAGCTAAGCTAAACGGTTTTCTGGATATAAATTAAAGTCCGTTTGATTTTCGCGAGAGAAAGTGCGAATGGCAGAACTTTCGCACGCTTCACGAACTTTCACAGATCTACGAACATTAATGCATTGGTACACTTAAGAACGTGATAGCACAAAAAAGTTAAAAAATATATTACCAAATTTCGAACTTTGCCCGAGTATCATAACATTTTTACGAAAAATAAAAATTATTCTACAAAATAATGTAATTTAATTAACACAGTAATTTAACAATGGCAGCATTGTATTAATACATTATGCTTTTCTTATACAACCTTCAGCTTCTTTCCCTTTAAAGTTTGATGAATGTCGGAAAAAGCTCATTTTAAAGGTTGAAGCAGGTTGAAGCACACAGTATCGATTCCCGATTGAATTTAAATATCCTTCGCTCATACTTTATAATCGCAAAATTATCGGATATTAATTTAAATATGCAAATGACTTTTAACATTTTCTAGTCCTCTTATTTAAAAGTAACTATATCAATAAATTATCTCTAGTCAAATTGTGTAATGCATCTATAAAAAACTTTAAAATCAACTTCTTGTAATTGATTTCGATTTTTGTCTTCAATACTCTAACAAATGTTATACATACAGTATTGTATAAACCTGTCAATATTATAGCATTTCATCTTTCTATGTAGCTCTCTACATATCACTGCCTAAAAAAAAAACAAAAAAAAACAAAAAAATATCGTTAATCATTTTCCCTTTTAAACAACGTGCGTTGCCACGGTATTCCAGCGGCTTTCGGATCGCCAACGGCGCGAAATTTACATTAAAATGTCCTTTAAAATTGAAGCTGCAAACGAGTTCTAAATTCACGTCGCCCAGCACGTTTTGCCCAAACACGCAGATGAATGAATCCGCGTCGCGGAGGTCGACGCAGCCGGTGTTCAGACACACGTAAATTATTTCGCGTCGTTAACATAGCCGGCTCTCCCCAATGACGTTTCGTAGAAGTGCGGTCAGCGGTGCAAGCGGTAGCGTTTAATTAACGTATGCATTATATCGTTGGAGAACGTAACGACTGGCGCGCGGTATCTGCAGACTGGAAACGTAGCATTAATCATAAATGTAGGGAGATTCCAATGCGTATCCCTACACGCATCACACGGCACCGGACTAACTCCGCAACGTGCGAAATTCATTCGCGTACTTAAATATGTATACGATTGGGTTAATGCGGATTCCAACAGAAGTTTATAAATTGCATCACAACGGGACCGCGATACGATGTATGATATATCGCCAATACACATATGTATAATTCACGTTTGTATTGCTAATAATAAAGTTCTCATCAGAGCGTTATTGCCGCAAGTGTATTTATATAAAAAAATTTGTATAAATATCTATACCCAAACACACACACATATGTATACATGTATAATAATAAAAAAAAGAAGAATTTTCTAACAGGACACGTCATTTTGGAATATATTATTTTTATAATTTTTAAATGCACTGTACCATAAAAAGAATACGATTAATGCGATGCTACACTGAAAAAAATTTCTGGTTAAAAACGGACGAATCAGAAAATCTCGTAGGATTGATCAAATATTCTGCTTATTGTAATAAAACTCAATACTTTATAACTTATAATAACCAGAATATTTAATCAATCCTACAGATTTTTCCAGAAGATTTTTCTGATTCGTTTTTTACCAGAATTTCTTGTCAGTGTAATGATATTTACATCTTATAATATTCCTACGGAAGTATGAACCTTCTTTTTTTAGTACGCGATCCATGTTTAGAAAATAATCAGACGAATGTCGCTAAATCAATGTCGGTACGTTAATTAATTCCTCGACAGTGAGAAAAATAAATAACGTCAGCAACATCCGGTGGTGGTAATCAATACTGGCGTTTCCAAGTATTGTACCGCGCAATCTGTTGCAGCAGGTTGACAGTTGAAATAAAAAAAAATACGTAAAATTAATTAAGGACAAGCTATACTTACAGTGTGCTCATTTTACAATCCAAATGACAGTAAATATCAACGTCAGAAGACTTCAAAGTTTGCTGCTGTACAATAAATTGTACAATAAATTGTGGTATCGAATTGACAAAATATAAAGAGTGTGAAAGAATTTCAGAAATATTACTCGCGAGGTAAAAATTTCGATAGTACCATACATTTTTATAAAAAGAATTATATTATTACTATTTTATTAAAGTATATGCATATATTACAATTTGCAAAATTCCAATAATTATTCACCAATTAAATTTTATATCTCCATCAACTTTTATTATTTTCGATAAACTATTTTCTATTTTCTGAATTTGCTCGAAAATTATATCTAAATAATTAAGCTTTAAAAGATATCTTCTATTAAAATATCATTAAATGTTCTCAAGTCCAAAATAGGATACAACAAATTAAGAATGTTAATTTCCATCAGGCATACTTGCATATTCACTTTCACACACACACACATACATCAGCCTATTCGAACGACGAGAGATCAATTGGCTTAATGCTAAGCGTCGATGTATCACTGTCTCCAGAGGAAACCTGTTAATTACCGACGACGTCTCGTTAATAGCGTACCCCATTTCTATTCGATATCCAGAAACGTCGATAAGGTATGCCTCTCGTCTGTATGTGTGTGCGTGCATACGTGTACGAGAAACGTGCCCAAAGCAATTTCCAGTACGATAAAAGCGCAACGCCAAGAAAACGCGGTCAACGACCGCGGTATTTTCCGCTGCATCTGCTTCGACATTTCCGATAGCGATAGCCGGGGTATTGTTCGGTCAAATTTCTTTTTAGCTTTTCCCAGTTCGTATGTTCTCATTTGCGAGCGACATTAGTTATTGCTGATACTGTTCGTTTATATAATTCCGATGCGATATAAGTCGCGTGTATCGAGAAACGAGGAAGCGGAGCTTCGTGGAAGAGATCGATGAGAAGGGAAGAGACATTAGTTCTAAAGTTCAGCTATCTCTCTCCGTTTAGTCCCCCGGGGAAGACTGGAAGATCAAAAGATTACAATATATCGATATCATCGTGGGGAGAGACAGGAGATACAGACTCAAAGGCACGGTCGTAGACACGTAATAAGACTCGTGACGATCCGGAGCCGAAGTGAAACTTACTTCGGGATTCTCCTCGAAGAGGACTCGTGTTCTCCGTGCAGCTTGATAGCGGCTTTCGGACGAAGAATCGGTCAGAGAATACACGCTGCTGGGTTTTGTTCTACCGTGAAACTTTTTATGCCGCAAATACGTGCTCTGCTTAGCAATACGGAAATTTGAGAAATCCGATTTCGTGATATTTCTATTGTACCGTAGATTGGCTCGCTGCACACCGCAAGTCCACGCAATCTAAAGATCACATTTCTATTCGATTTGTGACAAATCCGGCACTTGCGTAGCATATCCGAGCAATGCGTTCGCGCACGGAGCTTGCAAGACCGATTTTGCTGAGTCTGGCCGATATCACCGGCGGATTTGCGAAAGTAGGAAACGACTCTCTGTCTTGCCATTCTCTTCGGACTCTTGTTATCCATTCGCACGTTTCAGAATGTTAGCTTATACGTTTACATGGATTTAGTAAGCAATTATAATTATAAAGATTCTTTTGCATCCTTGCAATGTAAATAATACTTTTATTAATAAGTAAATGAAACGCAAAATCCAGATATATATATTCAGTAATATAATTTAAAATAAATGCGAGTGTGTACAGATGAAAATAGGTAAAAGTATACATATAAATATAATCATTTGTACTCATGATATTTTATAAATAATTTAATGATACACGTTATATTATCACAGCTTTCGTTTAAAAACATAATTATTTCTCAAAAAGTAAAATTCAGTAAACTATCAAAGAAGATTGCGTCCAAAAATAATACTTTATATAAAAAATGTATATATAAATCGCAAATAATATTAATGAATTAAATGGAAGCTTTATTATGTTATGCTTAATAATTTAAGCCGCATTTCCAACTTACACTTAAAGAAATTTCCGGTTTGCGGATCAATGCTTGCACAAGCGTAATTACGTTATTAATTCAAGCGGAACACAGGAAGGAATAAAGGGTACAGAGGGAATTACGAACACTAAATCCGGACCAACAAACTGCGCGATCCCTTCGGTATATCGACTTACCGCTTCTGCTCTCGATCTCTCTCGGCAGCCATCACTACCGCGTAAACATGTGCGAAACTATTTCGGTAAAGACACAAGCGTACATCCGTGCGCTGCACGACAAGTTCGAACGAACGCTAACGAACTTACGAAATTGCACGGGTGGATCTGATGGTTGTATATTAAAAGCATGTCATCGTCGCCGCTTACCACGGCCACGAAACGTCGTCGTGCGCCGATGTATGGAAATTGTTCGTGCTCGTTAAGCGCGTTGACTTACGAACGGAACTTAACGTCGTCGCGCAGGACTACGCGACGGAATTTCGAAACGAAATTACTTCCCCGACTCGCCCATAGCCCGCGTTAAACTTGTACAACTGCGGCTCGAGACTCAAAAGCGTGTGACGCCGGGAAACTTTCAACGAGATTTAGAGGAGTGCGTAAAATTCAAGTGAGTGCAGCAGTCTCATTTTCCATCGTCTGCATGACATTGAGCCGCCTTATCGAAACTACTTTCTCATTTTCCAGATTCTACGATATTACGCGCAATGTATTCCCGTTTCGAAATGTCGATACGATTAGATGAGTTTCGAAAAAGAAACTCCGGAGACAGAAAAAAGCGCCAAACGCGAGAAGAAAACCAATGTACATGTAAACCCGGCGAGTTTAATTATTGCGTTGTAAACGCGAGAAATGTATTACGTCCCATTTATGTCTCTGCTATCACGTAAAAAACATAAAAATGTACACACAATAAAACTCGCTGCTTATTATTTGTGATCCCCGGCTTTAAAAACAGTTCTATACGAAAGAGCAAAAGAAAAAGATATGAAGAAAATGAATATATCTAGGAACATCACGGCACTTAAATGAAAAAACCCTCGACCTCCAAAGTATCCACTATTTCATGATTAATCTCCAAGCAATTACGAACAAGTGCAGCCTTATCCAGAGAACTGTGTGCTTGCTTTTTATTTATCTACATCGAGGCAATTCGCCCTTTTTATATTTCCTCTTTTATTCCCCTCCCTTTCCTACCCTCATCTCCTCTCGCGGTCCAATTTCATCGTAGCTGAATTATTCTCTCCGAATGCGACGATGAAAGGCGGTGGCCAAATGCGCGATGGCCTCGTTTATTCTAGAAAATAAATAAAAAAAAAAGAACAGTCAGCTGCATATTTGCCATATATGCCGGCTATCGTTCTTCCTCCTTTCCCTCTTTGTCAGACAAAATGGAGTCCATTTTTGTTGCGCAATTTTCTTTGAGATTGGCGTAGCGCGTTGCGAGGAACGTATGGCGGTGGACACAATGAAAAAAAAAATTCCTCCGTTTCATGGTTTATGATGTGTCACTGCCGGAGCACGAGAAACGGAATGAACTCTGCGTACACATGCGAGAAAGTATCTTTTTCATCGTCACAAAAGTGGCAAATGACGTTTTTGACTTATGTCAATTTCTCTCATTTGAAATACTCTAGCTAGCCAACAAACACGCGGCATATAATATTAATTTATTGTAATTAATAGCGTCACAGTAGTAAATATGTCGTGGAAATACCTGATATACCACGTATAATAAACAGAAATTTTATATTATGTGTACATTAATAAAAATACGCACTGTAAATTAATAAAAGTAGATTTTGCATACAAATTCGTAATTTTACGAATTTATATAAAGCTGTAAAATAAAATTGCGTACGCGCGGAATGCGGTACTCTTTCGCGCAATTAAATGAACCGGAATAACATACAGACATTTCAGTTTTGAGCAATACATCTAAAACCTTTTGTGGATGAGAGAGTTTATGGTTTCAATTGCGCAGGATGCACGTTATAATCAAGCGTCTGGCGCTAATAGAGGCAAGAGTGCCCCGAGCGAGATGATTCGCAAATTGCTCCTCCTTGTCAGCGAATATCGCGATTTAATTTTCTCGCGAGCGTGCTTTATCTTCGAGCTTTATTGTCGGGAGGGATGCGCGGCCGCGTGCGTTGCTTGCACGACGTTACAGTAAACGGGAGCCGGCGTTTCGTCTGTGATTTTTCCGCGAGGCTGCTTCATAAAATCGTCGACGGAGTGATCGGTCAAAGGGGAACAAACGAGCGCAGAGTACACAGCGCGCGCTGCTGGAATACAGAATAAAAATACGGTGGTCCTTTGAATCGCGCCATCGCCCGGTAATCGGGGGGGAAAAGGTCAATGGCACTCGTTATCAGATAACCCGAAACTCCTCTCGATGTCCTCTTCGATGACAACCAGGAAATACGAGCGTTCGTGTTGCCACGAGTCGTGATTTAAAAATCTGATCTCTCTTCGCGAGAAGGGAGAGAGAGAGAGAGAGAAAGTAACTGTGATTTCTCGCTTTCGTTCGTTTGTGTTGAGAGCGAATTCCAACGAAGTTGCGCGTCTCGATTAAGCGAAACGATCGCTCCGCTTGCGCATCACCGATGAGTTTTAATAAAAAACAGTCGGCAAAAATAACGATGATAGTGTTGTAGTTACACGCGTAACAGCCTCAAGAGCGGCGAAAAATAGAACGCGAAATGAAAGCGTGCCCCCTCGCCGCCGGGGTGAAGTTATGAGTCCAGTTACTGAATTCCTATCGATGCTGATTATATTAAGTTGCCAGTTAAGAAATTCTTGAAATTCTTCCGCATTATAATGCTCCGCGTGTTGTGAATTATTTTATTTTACGCTCGCACACGTATACACACATACACACACAAACGTAACTTAATCAGAGATTAATCGTACATCACAAAAAGCAATTTGATATCGGGTAATAGAATATGGTATATACTCAATATTGATACATGATATATCGCTTGTGATAATCAATCAAGTGTTATCGAACGGATAGAAGAATCTATCGCAAGCACTTTACATCATCGGTCAATCGCTTCGCGAGAGCTAATTTGATTGCTTGATACATCTCCGCTGCATTTTCACGATGCCTCTATACAAAATGCTGCAGATCTGTTTAAAAAGGATTTTAAAGAAACGTTATTTGCAAACTCTCGGCGTGATCTTCTTGCAGCAGAAATTTCCGAGGAAACTTAATTACGGACAGATTTTATACCGTGTATAAAAAAGATTTTGTATCGATATTCTACGACGATTCTGTTAAAAACTTCTCTTCCAACTTTCCTTCCAACGTTAAATATGTGATGCATGTATGTAAACAGTTTTTAGCATCCATTATAAGTTGATATGCTATAGGAAGAGGGAAGGTAAAAAATAGAGACAGAGAGAGAGAGAGAGAGAAACAAAAAGAGAAGAGAAGAGGAAGAGAGAGAAAGAGTAGGGAACAGAGACAGAAGCAGGTCTCGTAGTTTTTAACGAGATTGCTGTTTCACGATATAGCAAAGTTTATTTTTCTACTCTCTTCAC
The DNA here is from genome assembly GCA_011638315.1 of Tetramorium parvispinum. Classification (NCBI taxonomy): domain Eukaryota; kingdom Metazoa; phylum Arthropoda; class Insecta; order Hymenoptera; family Formicidae; genus Tetramorium; species Tetramorium parvispinum. The sequence continues at coordinate 28,999 of VBVR01000256.1, read as the reverse complement.
ATGCATCTTGTGATATATAACATCTATAGTTCTACGATGTTCATCGACGTGATGGACGGAAATTTTAAATAAAATGTAATCGTACATATTAACTACAATTTTTCTTTGAATCCAATATCGGACAAAATTAAGAAAAATTTTTTAATCGCGCAATCGAATGCATACTCGAGCGTTTTTGATAATTTCACATTGTTAAATTGTATGTCCAATTTGTCCAGAGATATTAACGTGTCGAGCCAGCCGCTAATTAATATATGATCCGCTCACATAAATTCCACAGCGCCAATTCAAACTACCAATTTTACCAAAGGAAATTCGTGTGCTAATTAAACGTAAACTCCATTGACCCAATTAGAATGTAACATTCGCAACGCGTTACGTTGTTTTGAGGTCGCGTCTCGTTACATGGAGCATCATTGATGACGGATTAAAGCGAATTCCATATTCGGGACAATTAGCCGCATAATCGTGTTTCCTGAACGTCGCCGCTCGTATTGCTCAATCCGAAATTAATTAATCCGCGCCCTTTGACGATGATCGTACACAGCTGCGTTTTGACACGCAAGTTAACGTATCTAGGAACATATCGCCAGCTCTCGATAAGCTTTTAAAGTCAAACGCGAACAAAATATGCGCTCTCGATACGGATTCTCTATAGTTCTCTATTATTCTCATTTAACAACTTTCTATACAACCTATTATATCCTGTACAAGGTATATGATTAGAAAATAATTAAGATCAGATATAATGTTAGCCTTCCACGAGACAAAAAAACCAAGTGAAAAGGGAGGAGAAATTAGCGTATAAAAGATCAATTTTAATAATACAATAATTAATATTATTATAATTAAGACGTCAATCGCTGTTCGTTAAGACTGACAATTTGTAATTCGTGAAAAATCTCTCTATTCCGCTCGTCATATCTCAATTAATGCGTTAGACATTCTTCTTGATATTATTCTTGATCGAGACTCCCTTTTGTACGCTTTACATGATACACGAGTAGACATATATGTATATATACACACACACACGCTAATACATTACGGCGGTATCCTGTAATTAGAGCGACACGTGCTCAAAGACTTCGCTTCAGCTTCATTGATGAAGTCCGTCGAGTGTTCGTCGCTTTCCGTTTGATCAGCAAAGTACGTGAGCCATGACCGGGATACGAGAGTACGATCATTCTACGACCAACCACTATAGGAAATGTAATATAGTTATTGCTTGGGAGAGAGCACGATGTATCATACTAAAAAATATATAAATATAATTACCTGCTCGAGCTTTTTACTTTACTTTTCACTTTTAACTCGCGCTCAAGTTTCGTTCTCTTGCTTGATCTCTATTTTATTAACGATACGATACATCGCGTTGGAAATTTTTGCAACATAGTTTTGCAGCACGCTAACGATACATTATCAATCAAATTTAAAATAAAATGAACTTTATAGGTATCTCGCATTCCCCCAATATTTTTTAATATTATTCAAAAACATTAACGCACTGCTGTGCAATATTCTGTTATGAAACGCGATATTTCCCGATAAAAAATTTCACAAGTTACACGAAACGTCTGAAATTCTACAACATGAAACAAAACGATATCCTACGTGGTTGTAAAATCCGCCCTTATCAGAAGATTCAGGAAATACGATCACGAGCGTAACCATCGTAGTTCCGGAAACTTCCGCTACCCCTCCGATTGAGTTGTAAAATCCGCTGCGATAAAATTGTCCATTTTGTCGGAAAATATCGTTCCCTTCCTCTCGTAGCTACCATCGCCCCCGTCCCCTTTTTTATCGCCAAGAAAAATAATTTTTCGTTCCTTCGTAAAAAGGAAAAGTCAGCTGGTACAATTGGCGAACATTGTCCAAGTTTTTGCACCAGAGTTTCGCCCATACCGGTAGACGGAATACTTGCGCGTATCGTTCGCAAAATGAAGAAAACCGTTAATCAGAAGGTCGTTAAAAGTTCGACGAGAGAGTTTACGTGCTCACCCTTAATAAGGCGCTACTTGCGATGTCTGGCATCGTGATTGGCCGGCAACTGCTGGTGGAAACAATATCAGCGAGATTCCTCGAGTGTAATTCTCCTTCTTATCTGTGAGAAATTCGATACTGTTCGAGGGCGGATATAAGAGATCGTTTCAGAGTTTATTACGCGGTTGTGAGACATTCAGTGTACGTTACTAAATTAATATTTATTAATGCAATTTTTATTATCCACATACACACACACACATAATGAATGTCGATATATGCACATAGAAATTAAATTTTATAAATTTGCAATATCAAATTTACATAGCGACTCGTACGTCGTATATTGTTTTCAAGATAAAAAGACAGAAAATGTTGGGACAAATCATTTCGTTGTCCTATTGAATGTAACATATGTATCATCTCGTTCAAAATTGCTGCCAAATGTCATAAACCGCGCTTGTAACTTGAAAAAGTATTCTAAGAGTACAGCCGCGAAAAGTTTCCTCCGTGTTCGTGATATTTCTCCGTGAAATAAAGGAAATTTGTAATAAGGGGGTCGTTAAAACTTCAACGAGACTCTTCTTACACTCTTGTAACGAGTCGTGAAACTTAGTATCGTAACATTTAGTTGGAGTATCGCAATTGAAGTAACCACGATCTGTATATTAAGTACCCTTTATACAATTCCGCGAAAGTGGCTTTTGCTCATCTCCGCAGAAAACTACAATGATACATTTCTTTTATTGTTATATCGAACGTAAGGTATAAGAAAATCCAGAAAAACATTTTGTAATTCAGGAATCAATATTGTAGGAGGAAAATATTATACATCTCTCTTCATTATGTTTTAATGAGAGGATGTTTACGAAAGAATTAAGCTTCATTTTCCAAAATTATTCTGAAAAAATAAACTTTTAACCTCCTTTTCTAAGAGATTAAAAACTCATGAAGTAACTCATTATAGAAAATGCAGAAAGACAGATTTCACTTAAAAAATCTCATTTTCATCATTGTATAAAAAGACAGTAGCTCGAGAGAAAAGCTGACTATAAGTATCATCGATGCGCATTAAGCATTCTGCGATGAGCCGAGATTCGTTCAGTCGATGATCTACGTGACACCTACATCGGTGGCATCTGTTTTCCTCGCTAAGACGGGTAGGATGCATCAAGCTTACAGAATACGTTTTTCCACGATGTATGTTGAATAATGGAAGGATGTCAAGGGGTCGTACCAGCACCGAGAAACCGGGGGTTAAAGTCGAAGAGACGAACGAGAAGAGATGGTGGAATATCGAATCAACGAATTTTAGTATTTATTTATGTCAATATTTCAAGCGGGTGCTATATTATTATAGAATTCCGCGAGTCTGCAAAATTCCTAGGAAAAAAATTTTTTTCAAATTTTCCCAACTGTGGACTAATGTGAAAAGTTAGATTACACGTACATATATGAGTCGTTCGCGCGCGTACACAAAATATGAAAATATGTCGTAACTCTTGAAATATTGCGAAGGTAATATTAAACTTATTTCATATTCTGATGTTATTTTCGCGCATACAATTTTCGTCCTTATTTTTAAAAAATCACGTCTTAATTTGTATAAAAATTGTTATTTTTCATTTTCGTTTTTTATATAGCGCCACTTAACATGTTCTATTCTGTTCAGTGATCCCCTATCGCCAATCAATCGGAGATACGATGAAATTTGTCGCGTAAACGGGGGACTTGATGAATACGGATATACATGCATATACACATACACATTAATTGGCACCCCATAAATCGCTCATTTACCTTGCAAATCGTGTTATTAACGCGGCCACCGATTTGTCGCCGCGGGCTGATCAGTTGCAATCTGTTTCCCTCCGTTGAAGCGGAATTGGTGCATTTTTAATTGCTCCTCGTTAGAAAACGTGAGATTGCAAATAATACAATGTATTCCTGTTAACTAGCAAACGTCAAACAACAGGTGCACCGAATTAACGACGTAATTATATTGTACATTGTCAATGAGGAAGAGAGAGAGAGAGAGAGAGAGAGATTGTGCGGCATTATTTACGTACATAACGAATTGTAAATATAGCAAAGTCATGGAATATTTTCATGGAGGTTGATGTCCAATCAGCGATATCTGAAGTCGCGAATTTATTGCAAAATTGTACGAACTACCGCTTTTCATGCTGGATATTAAACAGAATAAAACGATATGATAAATGAACGTCGCAACTCAGCATATTGAAAAATAATAACCATTATGTTCCCCTTTTCGTATAGAACAAAAATATTAAACATCCCAGCACTGTTTATTTTCAGGTAAATTTTGATCATCATTAATTTGAAACAATATTCGGCACTAGTTTTCAACGTGGTGTAGAGAAAATATTTATAAATGCCTGTAATTCCTCAAAGCTCAAAATCTGCATGCGCGTAAATTGCGATCAATTAAATATTCGTATCAAATTATCGACAGATGCAATTTTTATTTAATTTGCGATGTATTCTGTCTGTCGATTCGCTAAGAAATATAATATTCTCTTTTTAATTATTTTTACAACTTGTTAATAGCGATTAGTGAAAATATTTTATTACAAATTTATTGTAAAAATAATCGAAAATATGTAGGTAGACCGAGGCGAATCGGATGAAAATAAGAATTGAGATCGTATTTGTTACATTCATCAATATACCTAACCATGTAAAATACGAATTATTATTATTTGTATTTTACATGATTAAGAATATTATATTGATGAATGTAACAAATACGATGATATAATTTTCTCACGCGTAACGTTTAATAACGATAGTTTCTAAAATTCACTGGAAATAATCTGTAATTCATATCAAACTTTAAAATATAATTCTTTTTCTTATATGTGTACATTATTATATGCAATTTTTAATATACATTTATGAATCTCTAACTTTTCAAATATTTATTTTATTATATATGGTACATAAAAATGTAGTGTTTTATTATATATATAGTATTTTATTATATATGGTACATAAAATGTAAAAACTTTATTCTACTTTTTCTATTATTCTATTCTGGTTTAAAAATGATTTTTATACGAATTATAGATTATCCACACGAAGTGAACTTAAATTTGTAACCGGCAAGTTACGTTACATAAATTTTATAGTGAGTCTTCACGATCAGCAATATAAATTCGCGGATAATTTTATTCTTAAGTACGCGATAAAACATTGTTTACGTATAAATGTATCAAACACATTTTTACAGCTTTATTTGAGCGACATAATTTTCTGAATAAAAAATTAGCATAGGGAAAGAGAATCGCTGGATTAACTCACCGAGCGAAGAATGGACGATTCTTTTTCAAGCATCATTGAAAGTGGAGTATAACGATGCACTCCTGCGGCGGAGGGATACAGAAAAATAATCTGCGCGAAGAGAAAGGAGGAAAGATATGGAGAGATGAAAAGGAAGATGATATATGCTCTAAGTAATTAACTCATTAAGAACATGCATTGGGACCGTAATCGGACAGACATTAATTCAAAGGATCTTATACATGTGAATGAAATAGAGATTACACATAATATTTGCAACATAAAAAAAGAAAATAAAAAATATCACAAGAATAAAAAATATCTCTAAATTATGTATTATTTGTAATACATATGTAAATCATGTAATTCTTTATAAAGGTGACACGACAATTTATTGATACTACGTAAAGCACTGATACTTTTATTAAATATTAAGAAAGTAATGCAAATATATTAATACAATTAAATAAATATTACTCCATTTGCTCATATATTAATATGAACACACAATTTTGACAACGGAAGGAAATCTGTGCTTTTATAGTAACGATATCTAGGACAATATCGGGAACCGTATATACTTCACGGAAGACCCTTATCTTCCTCGTTCCTCTTTACGAAAATCTCCATTTCTGCCGGTTTTTATGAGGCATTCACAGTTCCTTGAAGCGTAACCCCACGGCTACTATCGTTTTACTTGCACGTGACGTGCACGCGTCGTAAAATTCAACCGGGTAAAAGCGAGCGAGCGAATGAGCGAGCGAACGAACGTCTTCTCGCGAGAAAATTCAACAAGGGCAATTTAACGCACCCGTACATGGCCGTGCGTGGTGTTGTCTTCCCCCCTACCGAAAAACTTCCGCGTATCCGGTTCTCTCATCTAGGTCTATAATTACTGCCACGGCTAAGTAACCTGCTTATTATGAACTGGTCGTGTTAAGCTCCAAATTTTATGCCTGACAGTTCTAAACTTGCTCGTAATTAAAAGCAAAAACATCGATATATGCACTCGTGCGTACATTAAAAAAAAAATTAGGCAATCATGTGAAATCGTCGAAATCCGCGTGAATCTCGTGCATTTCCTTCTTTTTTATGAGCATAAGCCAAAGTTCAATGGTTACAATATGTTTTGTTACAATATTTTGAATAGCGTGTCGCCAAGAAATTCTTGTAATTTGAAACGCAAGGCCGACACGCGATTTCGTTCAATTAATTCATTCTCCAACCTCTAATTTAGTAATTACCCAGAGTGCTTTAATAGTCATTAGCTCATATTATTTGTGAGCCACGAGAATTTCGCACTCCCGCATAGGAATTATTCTTTCGCTTTCCGATGAGTTCTCGAGTAGTTTGGACACTGGGATGGGGCTAATTAACGCTTCTTAAACGACTTACAATGGGCCGAATTAAGTCGTTATTAACGGTAGGTGACTCTCCGATCGGCGAGTACTGCTAATCGCGAAAATAAGAAGGATAATAAGGATAAGATAATGAAGACAAAGATCAGACGTCCAGACAGATATCTATTTCTGAGGGCCATCCAGCCTCGGGGCAAATAGACCAAACGGATATAACTTTCAGGAGTTCGCAAACGACGTCTAACGAGAAACCCGAACATGAATATTCCAAGTGGACCGAGCAGGAATCGCGACCTGTTTCTGGTTCCGCGACGTCACATAATGACGTTCCCATTTCTCTCTCTTGCTTTCCGAACCAGATTTCGACCAATTTTCACCATTTCCCGGTGTAACGCAACGACCAACAAAGCAAAGTGAAAAGTAAGAAAAAAAAAGTTTCAAACGATGATAAGGATGATCTGTCAGAAGGAAATTCATTTCGATTTTTGTTGATCGGACCCATTGACGGATAAGAGGATTGCAAATTTTCTTTGTGAAAGAACACGGGCTAATGCCGGTCGGACATAACGGCTTTCCGTAGACCGTGAGATTAAAGAAAAGATCCAATGTATACCCACACCTACACATACACCCACATAGACACATATAAAAGTGGACATCGGATCTATTTGCGGATACGGAGCCGTCCTTATCGCGTCCGTCCGTCGTGCCGTTCCGTGACCGTCCACGGCGATACGAAACGAGCATTTGCCGGTCATTCCGACAGAACCATTATGACCAACGGAGTGTCACGAACGCGTTCTCCCCCTTTCTTTTCCTCCTTTTTTCTGCCCTTTTATTCTTCCCTCTTCTTTTTTCCTCGCAGAGGTGACCTACTTCATAATATGTCGCGCGAGCGAAACCATCGCGAAATGAGATGGAAACGGCATGTAGAATCCAGAACACGTGGAGGAACGTGTATTAAAGGAGAAGAAAAAAAAGGGGGGTGATCATTATATGAAAATCTTGCAGAGCGTATGATGAAACGTCGGAGTGCAATACTACCGCGTGTCACGGAACACTGGCGTCGTATCGTTGTGCAACACGTAACTATGAAAAGAATTTTTCAATTTTTCGCGATAATTATATTGGAAAACGTTACACGGATGGAAAACTGAAACTATATCCCGAAAATCATAATTTCGAGATGTAAGAAATGACACTTATCTATAATTATAATTTTTTTCGGACATTATCACATTCCTCACAAATTTCGGAATTATAATTTTTCGGAGCATCATCATCTTTTAAATTTCAGCACATTTTTCAGGACTTTATCCACCATATGAAGATCCCAGATTCTCCTTCTTTCTTTTTGCGTAGGTAGATCACATCTTATTACTGGTCGCACGGCGTTAACAGAGTGTGTTAATGAGAAATAAATATTTGGCGAACAGCCATACGTCAAGTTTCGCCGCGCGGGTCATCGGCGTCCATAAACCATCGATCATCCCCGCGGCTCGTCGCTCACGGCATTTTCGTGCGTGGCCGCGCTTCTCGTGTGTATCACCGCGTTAATTTCATTATGGAAATTCGCGCACGGTTTCCCGGGTGCACGACTCTCCACGTTTAGATTGTCGCATGTAAAGCAGCGTTAAAAGAATCATCCGTATTCATCCGCCTCTTTCCGCGTGCGTCCGCGCACGTGTGGCCGCGGGGAAGGACGCGGGAAGGGAAGCACGCGACGAGCGTTTCCTCTTCCTTTACACGTTCGCGCTATGATTACCAGCACACCATCGCCGGTAATGTCGCTGCTGCCCTTGTTATTTCTCGCTGCCGCAGGATTAACCATGATCGATCGACGGAGCGACGAACGAGAAATCGCCACTTCGGCGATAATTATGTACACAGCGCGCCGTGCTGTAATTGGTTGATGGTGTAATCGCGGATAATGGCGAGATCGAAGCGCGAACGTTATGAAATTAATCTCCCAACGTCAACAATCGCGACGTAGATTGTCGCAGCTTCCATTGATTTTAAATTGAGCGTCGGCGATATTTTTCGAAAAGTAGAGATAAATGTATAATAAGAAAGAATTCGTTTTTTTCGATCCGTAAATCAGAGCCAGTATTGCTCTGGTTAAATGGTTAAAATAATGGAACAGTTAGACCGCGGACTGAAAATGAAATTATATTTAAAATGAAACTGTATTCTCTAAAAGTAAATCAGTGAAACTCACCGTCAATCAGCGATTATACACTAATTGTCAGCGTATAATCGATAATTGACAGAGAGTTTCACTGATTCATTTTTAGAGAGTAAATAAGATGGAAAATATTTTCAAGTAAAAAAAATAGCGTCATAAATATTCATTTATTAATGTATCGAGAGCTATTTTCCGCCGACTGATATAGATCTGATCGAAAGCAAACAAGTCGGTTTATATTTTCCCAAAGCCTCATTTAGAAAATACATGTAAAATTACTGACTTGCATTTTGTCGCAGCGGGACTTGTCGCAGTGAGAATACATAAATAACGTAATGCGAGGAAAATGCGTTTCGTATTTTTCTGCAATTCTGTAAACATCCAGCAATTACGGAAAACGCGGATCATAGCTCTTCCGACTGTAGCGAGACGTGCATAGCGAGAAACGCATAGCGAAACGTCCTAATTTTGACATGAAAGTACCAGCACGAGCGAGTAGCACAATGCACGTTCCCTAGATCAAATAACGAAGGCAGAAACATTCAACCGTTCCTCTTCCGCCGTATCTTCCCTCCTCCCTCTCAGTGTTTCGCTCATAGAAATAAGAAAGACACGTCTTACGCATCGCAAAGTCCTTTTTATTCATCTTACGTATCTCGTTTCTATCCCACTAACGTCCTTCTAGCTGTCTTATCGCGTCTTCTTGCACCATTCTCCTCTCTCTTCCTTCATGCGCGAATAATAACCACCCTTCCTCTCGCGGCTCTTTCAGCCAAAGCACCCTTTCTCTCACTCTATCTTTCTGAGTGTAGCCACTTTGTCTCTACCTCTGGCTACTCGCAATTTCATCCACAAGTGCGTGTCGTCGTAAAATCGTATGCGTCCTTGACGGCGCGCGGACTATTGTCTGTCCTCCCGCCTTAATTGGACGTTTCGCAAAGTAAATTTCCCGACCTAGCGGCAGATAATGCTAATTAGCCGGAGTCTGGGTTAATTCTGCGGGTCTGAAACTGTTTGAAGCCGACCCTCCTCCCGCCCCCCAGTCCCCTACCATCGCTCTCAGCAATTTACTTCGGGAACTTTGCAGAAATCTTTCACCGCATTGCTGATATCGTCAGCGACGCGATCGATGTTCGCGTAAAAGATAAATAACGAGTTTCGCCACGCGTCGTTACTTATTGCTTTTCTCTGGTACATTATTAGCTGTTACATCCATTTTATCTAATAGATATTATCTTATCGGAGAACACATCGATTATAGTTTTAGTAGTTTCCAACATCATTTTGTAGGAATCTTTATTCCCGGATAGATCAGAAGTGTCCAGTTCGCTGGATTATAGGCTTCTGCATGCCATATACAATCGGCACTCCTTCTAGACTCGCCCTCTCTCGGATCGAGGCGCGACTTACTCATCAACTCAAATATATTAAGGGTTATCCACATTCATGTCCCACAATTTTTAGAATTTAATAACTCTCATCGGATTCGCGGTCGAAAAATACCTCATTATCGTATTTATTTTACCTACTTTTTGTTTATTAATAGTCTCACATCGGACAGCATTCTTGCCAGGTTTTCCATCAAGAACAAAGCGAATAATTTCGCAAGACGTCAAGTGGCTCGCATACACTCCATCACGCGTAGGAAACGCGATCTCCCGCGAGGAAACAAAAGAGCCCAGCCACCCTTCCCGCAGTCACCCTTAACTCGTATCTCGACGGAAGCTCTCTGACAGCCGACGGGGGTCGCAACACTTTATTCTTTAGCTGGCTATCTTGGTTCGTCTGTTCGCGAATCCCTGCGATCGAATCGACCGATCCAGCATCCCCCTTCGTCTCTCCCACCCCCTGACCAACCCTCTTACCACTCCGCAAGCTTCGGATACGGATCCTCGCGATATACGGGATATCTTTGTCAGTCTGACTGGTCTCCTGTTACCCCCGTTACCCTCGGTCCGAGTCCGACCCCTTGCTCTTCGCTTCCGCCGCGCCGGTCCGTCGCGTCTCGGGAGGATTTCATCCGGAGGATACCCGCTCGACGTGGCCCATCGATTTGAAAGTGTCTCCGAATCCTGAAATCGGGATGCGCGCGGAGTGGCGAAGCGAGGGCGTGCTTGAGACAGGATTCAGGAAATCGTGCTAAATCCAATTACCTCCGAGACTACTGCAGGTGATGTATACGAGACATTTCGTGGCGGATATAGGAAAAAAAGAAGTTCGGTAGCCTGTACCGATTCCTGTCGGAATTACGGGGCTTTAGGGTATTTCGAGCGCCGAACGGCCGGATATCGGGGGGGTTAGACGCGGGAAACTATGAAGAGAGAGGATGTTCCGAACGTCGCGACCGTCGTCGTTGACGAGAAGGCGTCTTGGCGGAGATTTCAGGAATGCATGCCGAGAGTGCGGATTGTCACCGATGCGAGCATCGAGAACTTGCGGCGAGACGGAATGGTGAAACGCGATTATGAACTTAATACGATTAGATGCAGTAAAGGAGAACGTATGCGAGACGGTGGTATTTATTAATGTCGTCGCGACAGACAGTCTCGTAATTACGAAACTGACAAGTGTTATAATTTTATATTCAGTTAATATGTTATAACATTGATATATTTTAAACGAAACGCGCATGTAACGCAGCTCAGATTTCCCAACCAAATTATTATATATTAAAAAAATATATATTTTTTAATTCTATCCCATAATTCTAATAATGTGAAGAAAATCAATGTTTAATTAACAAGTGTTTCAGAATCTTTATATTTATTTTAACTTTTCTCTCAGTAATATATATTTTCAAGCATAATATTAATTACATTTATACTGATTATTTAATTCAAGAGAAAACAAAGGAAAATGTGTATCATTATATTTTGGATTAATATCTCTAATTATTTATTCATTTTCAAGATAAAGTTTAAATATCGTGTGATCTGAAAGATTCACATACCTTGTTAGGAGTTAATAGATCATAATTAATGGAATTTCCTTTCAAGCACATTGCTTGAGTTTCTCATAAAACGGTTTATTCTATACGCAGTTGCTTACGTATTATATTTACGATAATATTAGCTGGCAAAATTAAGAAAAAATTGTGTAATCAAATTACTTTAATTGCTACCTTAAATAACGTCCGTTTTAGCTGCAAATATATATTAGCTTAAATGAATGATACTAATATTATAATTCTGTATTAATGAAAAACATTAATAATTAATTTTTCAATTTATTATTCCTCAGTTTTTTCTCTCTTTGCAGATACTTAAATATATTAAAATATATTATCCTGGAAAAAATATAAAATAGCTATTTAACGTCGACGTGCAATAAAGAGCGGGTATCAAGCGCAAGGGAAAAGAATATATATTTCCTTGTAAAATGAAGTTGCGGGCGTGCTCATTTTTTACCGGCATTCGCTTTTGTTTTCAACGATCTCGACATGAGCTTTTAATAGAAACTAGATGTAAATTTTACTTCATGACGTATTCTTCCCCGACTTAAAATTGATTAAAGCTCATTTCACTCTACACCACTCATTTCCTCCGCTTAGTTACGCTTATGAACAAAATAAAAGCGGTTCTTCCTCAATTTGCTACGGGAATAATCTCGGATTATGATTAAACGATGAGGCAGATGCGTTTAAGTGATCGAGGAACAAACGTGGACTAATTTCCCGTAATAACCAGCGTAATTGCAATTCTTGCCCTCTCTCGATCCCTTTATATAACCTTTTGTGATCGATATCAGAGCGGACGTCATGACGACTAGCTTGTCTTTTTGTCTTGAAATGAATGCCAAACAAATTTTGCCAACCATGATGGAGAAACGCCGATAATCGAGTTGTCGCTGACTTTAACCTTCGATAAACGAAGGCGGGATCTCGATGTCTGATACACAGAGTCTTACTTAACGATCTTGGGCGCAAGATCGTAGATGTCGATCATCGTTAAGGCGATAAGGTGCTTTCACTTAACTTAATCCTCGGAGTAATGGGGATTAAGATGAACTAGTTCGCTAGGGATAGAACGCTATATTGGAGAAGACAGAATCTGACCTAACTGGCGGCACGGTCCTAAACTGAAACTGGAAGAGCGTAATTCACTTTACCTATTCTGACAAATCCCGCTCTGATGTTTTCCCACTTTGTAAAACGAGACACAATATTAGTGTTGTCACTAGCCTAAATTTTCTTCGAAAAATAATTTTATATAAATTCATTTAATCGACGATTCTCTTTCGACGATTAATTAATTGCTCTTTCATTTCAGCTAGAAAATATAATTAATCTATTGCACTTCGATTACATTAATTTTATTTTATTAACATTATAACTTTAAATAAATTATATAATGCATTCTCGAGCCGCAGCCAGAGAGAAAGAAACAACATGTGATTTTCCGTGTAAAGATTCTCATGATAAGTGCAGGCATAAAGCCAGCACGCTCTAATAAGTCCAGCCGAACAAGTTCAACTAGTCCCTTTGCAGTACACGGCTATTTTTCGCCTCAAGACAAACGGCATCGCGATGGTGGGTACAAAGCTAACTCTCCTCGCTACAAAGCCGCATCGAGCTCCGGGACCGTAACGAACGTGCAACGTGGTGCAGTGAACACAAAATTAGCTGGTAGTTAGGTAGCGATCGTAAAACTTGCCGGGCCGTTGGACGCCCTCGGACGCGTTTCCGGAAACCGCGGCGTACTTTTTGGCCGCGCGATAGACACGCGAATACAGAATCGCCGCCGAGTCGCAGCCGTGGGAGGAGGGAGGGTGGCTTGATGAGCGCGAAGGCGCAAAAGTACCCGGGACGGGTCGTCCTCATGAGTGCACTTTGCGCTTCCCGGAACGATATCCAATCCTTCCTCATCCTAACCAGGCCGCTTCTCTCCCTCGCTCAACATCCTTATCTACTCCCGCCGTGTAACTCGGAAAGTTTTCCTCGGTCGCAAGTTTCGCCGCGCCGCGCCACACCTCTTCCGCACAGCCGAATCCTGTGTACCTTACGCGAGGGCTCGACTTATTCGCGGGTAAACTCGGATCGGTTTGCGGCTGTTCGCCAAGTAACTTCGCGGATGACGATTATGCGTACGATGGAAGGCTGGAACTTGTATTCGTTCAAAGTTGGCTATGTGAGCAATGCGATATAGAAATGTCTGAAACCTGAGTCAGTACAGAGCGTTGATAACTGACGGGCGATCCGAAACTCTTGAGATCGCTATAGATATCGTCACCACGAGATCGCTTTTAAGCTTAGTGCTAAGCTAAGGCGATAAAAATTCCGCAAACCTCGACCGTTGGCGATCCGACAGTTTCGGCACATTGCCTGACAACAAATTGCGGTAATGCCAGCAACTGCCCTTGCCGGCAGCCCTTTCCAGCGTCTCGCGCGTCCATTTCGCTCGAGTATCTTCGCTCCGGGTCCGGAATACGTTTATGTGAACGGCAGTCGTTCCCGGCGTTCCTGCGGAAGCGACGAGATCCTGTGGAAGCCGCTCGGTCCACAATGGATCCTCGCGAGTGATTTTCCAACCAATGCACAATAGCCCCTCTGTCGAAATCGTTTTGCACTCTTGCCGTGGTTTGGCTCCTGCGCCAACTTATTCCTTCCGGTCGGGAATGTCGCATCAAACTCAGGGATGTACGGGAATTTCTCTTCTATCTCGCAAAGAATTCTGCTGAGAGCTGAACTATTTTAATAATTTAGCGATTCCAACAAATTATTCAGTCATACTGTATTTTATCTGTTTGCAAATATTTATGTTTATTGTCAGTTGCGAACATTTAATATCTATTGTCAGTTTTAAATATCTACGATTTTGAAGAAATCGATATTAATATTTTTTAATCGTACCAGAATTTTTTTTAACATAATGAAACGTTTTAATTTTTCTTTTTCAATGCTGCTTTACAACCTGAATTGAGTTTTGGCTTCCAGATACGAAAGTGCTGCAGTCCTGTGTGGATTTTGACTTCCTCATACGTTTCATGCAATTTTTATGGAAAGACATTGTAGTCTCTTGTGCAACTTCTCTTGGAAGACTGAGCTTATTTCAAAGCTTATTTATTGTTATTTGGAGATTTCTGTTATCCGAGAAACGCGATTTGTTTATCCCTGATTATCTTGAAATTAAGTTCACGGGATATTTTGTGGAATATTAATACATTGAAAATCTCATTAATATGTTATAAAATATTACTCAAATATTACTCAAAGATATGAAATTACAGATGAATAATTGTAATTTTCAAATGCCAAAATATAATTGATAACTGAAATATTAAAGATTCCATATGATATTATTGAAAATTAACAGTTGCCGGATTACCGGAGCGTATCGGCAGAAATAAAACAAATACGAAGTAGCCATTGTTTGTCGATCTGATGAGCGGTGAAAGCTAACGGGATCGTTTCCTCGGGCGTTATCCGAACGTCTACCGAAAACCGATTCTATATCTGCGATAATGGCAGAATAATCAATCGCGGCCGTCCGTTCCGTTCCGTTCGGCGCATTCGTATTGCAGTCTGGCGAAACCTCGGCGCGTTCGGAAACACGCGCCTAATCTAATCTAAGTGCGAAGCGTACGCGCGTGCGAGATGGTAGGCAAACTAAATAAAGCCAGCTCGAGTCGTAATTGAAAAATATTGGCGCCTCGCGTTAACCCGCTAGGCGAATACGGAAATCAAGCGGCAACACCAGCCGGATCCGACACATATTTTTTCATTACCCCTTGCACACGTTCCCACCTACGTGGCTCGCTGGAGAATCGCATTACGACGTGTTTGCCCGGTCTTTTTTTTTCCAGACAAAAAAAAGCAAGAAAAGAGGCGACTATTGATCGTGGCAATCGCCGCGTACCAAAATCTGAAAATCGATCCTACAGAAATCCACGCGTCCATCATTGTGTCATTGATATAAAACGAGAAATATAATATTTTAACAGAATTTTGACAACATGAGGGATTAAAAATTTTATAGTAACAATCATCCAATCGAGCGATGAATAAAGCCAGAGAAAATTAATTTTATTCTGAAATCTCGGATAAAATCGGTGACAGTCGCATGTAACTGCATATATATTCCGAGATATTTTATTAAACTGCGCACAATTTACACAATATATCGATTAGCGTTCTTCAATAAAATAAACAAAATAATAGATGCTGCCAGCTTCAGCAATGTGAGCTTCTTCCAAGAAATTGCTGGCAAAACTACATTGCTCATAAGTCCTCGTTAAACTTTCGCTAGATAACGCTTTTTGCCGCCCGTTTTCTTTCTTTCTTTTAGCCTAGCTGGCAAAACGACATCACCAATTTTCCCTCGCCTTTTCGACGCTTCGAAAGGAAATACACCCCAGACAAGAAAACTTTTCGGCTAATGAGAAACGGACCGCGAAGCTGCCTGTAGGAAATTAACCGTGGAAAACTCGAAATTTCATCGTAAATTCGTTCAGAGGATTAAGGGGATTAAATCTTAATTGCGACTAGATGAAAGATGGCGTAAAATATCTGCGCGCAATAATTTACACGTCACGTAGTTCTTCAGAGAATTAAGTACTTTCGGATTTCTTAAAATTAATATTACATTAACGCGGTGTTATTTAAACAAAAAAGCTGAGCAGAATTTTGGAAACAAGTTAACTACGATCTTATTGTTATATATTATACATTTTTATTTTTATTTTAAATTTGAAAACACGAAGATATTGCAATTTCTCCTAATTTATTCAAAAAATAATTAATACTGTATGAAAACTTAAAAAAACAGAAATATGTAAGTATAACAACTTATACAAAATCAAATACTGGAAACACGAGGGTGCTCCTCGCTGTTTGGTAATGTGATAATTAAGCAAAGTCCTGGCAAGCGAATTTCACAGTCGCTGAAGGAGCAGCTTATTAAACCGAACGTTTCGCCATTTGCATATTTAAATTTCCATTTCCGCGGAGCTCTTGCCCGGGCAGAGCCGCCAGGTTAGATAGGAAAACCGCGAGAAGCGACCTTTTATTTCACTTCGTACCTCTTATCATCACAGGTGCATTGATCTTTCCTCTCTTCACCGAATCGTCTTCTGTTTACCTTCAAATCTATGCGAATCAATCTTTGACTTGTCGAACGGCATCATTCAAGATTTTCTTCGTTTAATATTCTCATAGGAACTCATTAGGATACATTGTTAAAATAAATATTAAAAATAGGTAAAAGTTGGCTTGGAATTTTATATACAGTTTAATGTAGCTTTAGAATAAACGACAACTTTTTTTTTATTTCAAATATTTTAGATTACAATTTAGCGAAACAGAGGTTTATTGTACCGACAAATGGTTTATCGACTTTCCATGTCATCTCGATAATCCTAGTTGCCTACAAGATTGAAACTTTTTGTACAATAGTTCTGTTATATCAACTGTAAAATTAATTAAATCATTCGTTACGGGAGATGGTTCTCCGTTATTCAGTGAGCCGCAAGCTGTTGAAGGTCGCTTAATTGAATATTCAAAAAACAATATGTACCGTGGCGGAGATAACGACCACTTTAAATGATTGGTCCACCGTGGTAATTACAGTCGCCCTCGGGTGTTTAAATTATTAATTAATAACCACCGACGCGTTGTACCTTTGTTAACTAACGCGATCGTAATCGCTAATTATTTCGACTCTGTGACCGCTAATTCAATAAAACCCAAAATTAGCTCGTTTTAACCGTTTAAGCTGCCAGAATCATATTTTCCGAATACGTTATAAATAAAACGGCACAAACGGGAATAAATATAATACCTCGTTTTGTAAAAAAAAAAACCTATGGCGATTATTTCGCGTTGCGCTCACTGAAAAGGAAATATTTGACAAGAAAATTGTAAAGTTACATTAAAATTAGAGACATATGCATTTTGCATGAATTCGATGCAAATAAATACTGTTTCCAATACATCGAATTATTATTTTTTGTGCTGCCTGCTAATTAAATAAATGTTTCTTTCACTACCTTTGCTCTTTGATCAATTTAACTACATAAAATGTAATCGTTTAGATCGACGGTTTCATATATTTAATAAAGTAATAACGAATTTTTATAAATAACACGCATTTATGATTATTCATTAGATTTATATGACGAGATGCTTAATAAAACAATGATTATTTATCCAAGTTTTTATTTTTTTGAGAGATGATTGTTTCATATCATGTCTATGATATCAACATGATGATTACCGATTCTCTCGGAACAATCCTCATGGCTCTAAATCAGGGACACCTGTTCGTAAGCGCATCGTATAGCACACCTGCGCCGGTGTGGTGGCACCTTTATCCAAGCCGTTAGTTACGGACGCGACTCCGCGGTGTGTCAGTAACAACAGGCACCCACGAAGTTTGCCCACCTGTCCTGATAATGTCGGTTAATATCATGTAAATTGTAATTAATATTCATGGGGTTAATTCGCTACCGCGGTCGGCCCGACGCCGCTGCCGCCGCCAGGACGAAGTTTTAGCGAAAATTTACGGTCACCGCGAAACATATTTCGGACGTACCGCAGGCATTGCATAGTTACGGCCTTACGGCCCGGTTTCATCCGAATAAATCACGCCGATTCACGCAACGGATTGTAACAAAGTTATCAATCTGTTTCTTGGTGTTGCAGAAATTTGCAGAATTCGGCGCATTAGATTATGCCAAAATAATAAAGAAATAAAAAAATAGACAAGAAATTAATAAAAAGAAATACAGCACAAAAATAAGACATATATGTTTAAATATCTCTGATAACATAGAATTTCACTAACAGTCGGCAATGAACGTATGGTATTAAAATTAAAATGCGATATTAAATTTAAACAGCAGTCATTTAAATTCTACGAACATATTTGCCCGAGAAGGACGAGAAGGAAACATTTAACGTGACTGAGAACGAAAAAAGTGCGCGCCCTGTTTTAATGAAATAGTATAATTGAAAACTTCCCAGCGGGAAATTCCGGAATTCCCACGTGACGTAAGAACGGCGACGATGTATTAATTTCCGGTAACGCATTTTCCGATGATTAAATTTCCGAACTACGCCGCCCGCGCGCTCTTTTCGCCGTAGACTATTACGGTCAACTCGCGCAACAAATTAGGCACAGTGCAATTAATTAAACAACACGTAACACGTACCGTAGTACTTCGCGCAGGCGAAACGCCACCACCCCCCGTGAAATTGCATTTGCGAGACGTAGACGGAAAATAATTTGCGTTAACAAGAATTCGGAATAGAGGGTCATTAGCATAGCTTGGACGCACGTATAGCATACGCGTGCGTATACATTAGCGAGGTTCTTCTCCGTTCGAGGGAGATGTTTACATATAATAGCAGCGCGTTTAACTTAGTGCTGTAATTAAAATAATGGCGCGATGCAAATTACATGAGGCATTGCGTTATAATATTATTCGAGAAATGCTCCTCGCAACACTATTGCATTGCGTATTTCATTGAGAGCGAGAGAGCACCCCTCACCGTGGGCGCAGTTGCCTCCGGATAAAACGTTCCCCGCAAAAGCGCTTTTTAATATCCTTCATGATCGTGCGCGTTGTGCCTGAATAAATTGCACTTTGGTACGATGGAATGCAAGACTAAAGAAAAGTAATTTCCGATCGTACATATGATATCGACATTTAATAGAAACTTTATTAATAGGTACATTCGCTGTTTCGTCCGCAACGCTCTCGCAGCCGTGGAAATAAACGCAATTTTAGCTGCAGTCGTCTCGTCTTTTCACAATCACGATGAATATATTCATTACACTAAACAAAGAAACTCAGAGTTTCGTATTTTATCGGCGAAGCGGGATAAATTATAATATATATTTTTTAAAGAAATAAGGTATTTTTAAGGATATATTTATCGAATAAGTCCTTCTAAAAAAGTATAGGTCGTCTGGTCACGTTATTTATAGAAGAAGACTCAACACGGTAAGAATTCAAGAAACGGGTCTCACTATTAAAAAAAAAGCTGATTTTACGATGCTGCATAACTTACGATGCATCTGTTACTTCGCGAACATATAGTCTGCGTTGCGTCTGGATTCTTCGTCGGCACTCGAAACTACTAATTCAAAGCCACTCATCTCATACCGTCTGTCGTAATTCGTTTCCATGTGCATTGGAGATGCTTCACTCTGCCGATCCCGTCTCAAGCGAAAGGAAAGGAAAGAATGAAAGGTTCGGATCAGAAATAGTTAGGTCGTGACATCGCGACCTCCGACCCGCGGCGTTTTATCAACGGGCACGATGTTATGATGCGACCATCTTTGCAGTAAAGGAAAATAGCATGGGACATTTACAGCCACGATTCTCCAACGCATTACCACAGCCTATCTGTCTCGATCGAACCGCCGCTGGCTATTACTCCGATGGTGTCTCGGGGATCATCGTATCCACATACCCTTTTTACACCAGGTATAACATACCCTCCAGAGATGTTCCGTTTCGTATAAATGCCCGTTTTTCTTTCCTTTTTTTTTTACATTCACTTTGCGTACACTTCTCGTTTTTCTCGGATGGCAAATATCGCGCTGATAAACGAGTCATCGATCGCGTCTTTGAACGTAATAAATTGCATGTGTCTTTTCCAGAAACGTTTGCGATAAAAACTTCGTTATTACAGAATACATCGTTGACAAGTTATTATCTTTCCAAATGGAAACAAAGGAAAGAAATTAAAAATGCAAATATATCGCTAACTTTGATGAACTAATGCAAGCCAGAATTATATGACTCACCATTGATCGCGTGGATCGGGCAAGGATCTGTGCACGGAGATTAGATCACTGACATACTGATTGAACGCGTTATTGAGCCAGCCATCGTCCACCAGCTTCTTCGTCTGCGCGGACATGTTGGTCGGTAATATCACGGGCCTGCCCATCTCGCCGGGTGCAACATCCGGCTCCCGTGGTACAGCTAGTACTCCATCGCCTATGTGATCTAAAAGCCATCGAAGATCACAAATGAGTGACATCGTACAAGGGTGTTAGCACGTGAGTTGATTACATCGCGATATTGTAAATTATGTATCCATAAATTTATCTCATCGTCAAATTAAGTAGATTTAAGATTAATCCTTTGCTGAATGAATTTATTAAACTTTTAAAATGTTATAAAAATTATTATTGGTACATTCCATCTTTCGAAAATTTCATAAAATATTTTAAAGTAAGAAATGAAAGTTACATATAGTTTAAACAATCCTAGACTATTTCTTACTGTAATAAATAATATTTCTGTTTAAAAAGTTATATTTTCTTTTCAATTTTATCTTATTTTTCATTCATTCCATTCATGATACAGTTCAGGATTAAAATTAAAATTCTATTTTCAAGATAATTGTGGAAAAAGGATTAGCAATTAATCAATATTATTCTATTAACGACAATATCGAAAAATCATTACAGCTTAATTTTTGATTAATGATATATAAACGTAGTCTGGAAAGAACTCCTTTAATTGAAATCAATAATAATGAGTTGAGACAGGCATTATCGCGCTGCTTATGCGTCGACGAGATAGAAAGGCAAATGAAGCAATACAGTGACTCATGCCAAACTCGTGGCCCCGGTCGTATTTTATCGCGTTCCGGTTTAGTTGCAGCTAATTCTCGTTCCGCTTCTTGTTTCGCCTGAATAGCGGGAGTATGATGCTTAACGTCAGCGCGCGAGGAGAAACGAGTCGGCGACGCGGCGACGGCGGCGACGTGCTACGCCGGAGAAAAAGGGCATTGGGAATTGAATTTTCAGCACATCCACATCCACCGGCGGGTCTCGAGGTGCAACCCTCTAAGAGCTTTCTCGCATAAACTCCGGTTTTATTTGCCGGCGCCATATTGCCGCGGCATAGCTGCTAAAGCCAGCGAGGCAAGTACGCTCCGCGATATGGTCGGCTGGCTGGCGCCCGACCCACCTGTCCTGAAAATAATTTTATCCTGGTCGACAAAGTTCGGCTCCGGTGTGTACGATGCGGCAATAAAGAGGACGACAAATTGCTTTAGCGCCGCGACCCGGGCCACCCACGAAGTTCGGCGGTGAAACTCGCGTCGTGCATCACGACCGAGTCGCCGTTACGCTACGGGCTTTTCTTGGGAGAATCGCTATCGCTGCCGCCGCCGCCGCCGCCGCCGCGAGATCTCCTTCCCTCCGTTCGCATGAGCTGAACGCGAGAGAGTCATCTCGTTCGTTCTCGGTGCTGGGGCACGCGTTCATACCCGCGGAGGCATTTAAATTCATTAACACGTCATTCCGGGCGCGCGAGCGTGCGAAGTTCCTTCGCGAAGTGTGAGCTCGTGAAAGGCATCACGACTAAGCTCATCATTCAAGATACACGTTTACAGACTCCCTTCGAGTGCATGTATCGCGCTAGGCGTGCAACGCCGACAATATCGTCGGGATGATCCATGCAAAGCCCCATACTTCGCATCTAGCAATAAGGGGGTGAACGCGGCGGGTGAACTACCAAAGATTCCTTATTGCGCCCGCGGCGATGCCCGAGAGAACTTTCGTCTTTGAGGATCCTTTGCGTGTACAATCATACCTCGTTCTATGTTCTTCCTCTCCGCGCGGTTTGCCTTTATTCCTGCTCCTCTTGTGCGATCGACACGCGCAGACGAGAAACACAAACGATATCAGTATCAAGTTTAAAAATTTCATTTCTAAATAAATTACTTTCGTTTTTTTCTTTCTATCGAATTATCGGTAAACAAATTAAATTCCCAAACGAATAATTCTCTAAAAGTTTATTATTTATATAGAATTTGTATTTATAGCAAAATAATAAAAAATTGTTGGAATAATTGATATTTATCTTTATAGATATTTTAATTATTAAAATTTGTAGATTTTATATTCATGAACTTTAAATAGAAATTTCACATCTCTAGCGCGTGCTTAATTGTTAAATGTCATAAACAGTTAAGAAAATGTGTAATAACTGATACGTAATAAATTTTTCGTCATTCATTTTACTTGAAAAATGTTTTGAAAAAGTCGAACATGTTGAGCCACAGGTGACTCGCGAAGTAATCAAACATTCTCGGGTATGATTCATGCACAGACCATGCATTCCGAAAGGGACATCTATCAGCTTATTAAGACCTAACCCGCACGTGTGTAAGGTGTCTACCTATTAAGCCGTTTCCTAACAGACATGATTCATGTAGCAACTCACAATACGCCCACGTCGCATCGTCAAGAGATGAAGAAAATAATTTTAATCATACCTGAATCTCCAAAAATAAAACGATTTAATCTTCTAAACTAAATCTGCATCCTTTAACCTTTAAAATAATCAAAATAATTTTTATGCGGAAGAACTGTATTGCTCCATCTATATTGCAAAGCGATTAATTTATATCATTCTTAATAAAATTCTTAACAAAAAATTCATAGAATTAAGAAAAATTAATTTTCTAATGAGCCGAATGAATAGAAGAAGAAAAGAGAGAAGCAAGAACAACATTGCAAAAGTTGAAAGTACCTTGCTCCGGGCCGGCCTGATTGAGCTTCGCCTTGTTGCTGATCACATTGCTGGTCGTCTCTTTTCTAAACGGCGCCGCGGGCTGCACAAAGCCGTTCGCCGCTTGCTGCGGCATCGCGACGCCCGACGGTGCCAATCCCTGTACGGCGGCCGCCGCCGCCCGATCTTCCGTGTAAAGCAGGAAACAGACGGTCACCCACACGGCGGTTGCCAGCACCGCCACCTTCAACCACAGCGACCTTCTCCTGGGGAAACCCATCCTGCCGCCACTCTTCGATCCTTCCTTTACGCGCCTGCTGCGATCGACACCTTCCCGCGCTGCGATTATCGTACTTCTCGTGCGGCCTCGAAATGTCGTGTTACCTCAGCAACATCCTCTCGTCCCTCTTCAAACTCCCACCGGTCGGCTCTCGCCGTGTGACGTCGAAGGTCCGGGCGCCTCGGCTAGTTCCTCCTTTCTACGCGATCGAGGACGCTAATTAAACGCCCGGGCAGAGAGAGGAGATCCACAGTAGACGCGTTCCTTTCACGAGCAGCCGCGCCAGGAATTTCACTGCGAAAGCTCGGCTCCGACGAACAATTATTTATCCTAATCGAGATGACTGACAATCACTGATGTGCAACGGTTGATTGCTTTCCGTGATAATACACGCGTTATCGTCCGTTTCGGCGAGACTATTTTTCAAAGTTGATCTTCGTCGACGCCGTGGCAATAGATCACACGAGGTGAGATAAAGCAGACTTCTAAATTTTGCGAAATTAATGTTGTAGTTCGTGATATATATATATCGTGACAAACGTCTATCGAGTCTTAATGATGTAATGCGATACGTTTAGCAATCGATATGTCACATTTGATTCTCGCCGTTGCATCAACGGCGAAATGGTCTTGCGTCAATATGAAGTAGCGTCGTAGATTAGATATGATTTTAATTAATACTCCATATATGTGCGCTACGATATGTACTTTCAAGCCAAGCACTTTCCCAACGTCACCGCATTCTCGTACCTGCAATCATAAAAAAAGAAACAAGAATATTAATGCAGGGAATCTAATCTCGGTACACAACGGCGAAGTCCAATAAAATATTGAAAGGTTCCAATTCGAACAAGTCTGATCTACTTAGGAACTATACCTTCAAAAACTATTCGCGTGTTCAAGATTAAAACTTTTACTCAAACTCGTTTAATCATTAATAATCTCAGAATGTTTTAGTCCTTTAAAATTATACGATGCTAGGATCGTACTTACGATCGTACATCATATTTCTCAATTTCCGAGTTACTAAACTTCCGATTTAAAGCCACTATTCAATTTTCAACATAAGAGAGTGAAGTCAAGATAAATTCCATCTTTTAGTTATTAACAATATGAACTTTTAAAGTATCAAAAGTGACAATAACGAATATCCGTAATATGTTTAGTCTTGTCGAACAGCTTCCTTTCTTTATTTATTCAGCGATTCGTCTAACAGATTTGGAGCAATTTGCCAGATCCATTTTCTAAAATTACGTTGAAATATTATGACAAAGATTCTTTATAATTAATGTCATATCCTGCCATATTTTATTAATATAATATGACATATTAAAATAATGTGTAATGCATTATCTGTAACGTTAAAAATAAATAAATTTAAAATTCTACACAAACCTTTTTTATAATTATTATTATACGAATATAAATGAAGACGAAAACGCTGATGCTGCAAATCTAAATCGCATCTCTATAAAATATACTCTTCACGATTTATTTATCTTACTAATAAAACAGAATTATTTAAGGGATAATATATGCGAAAATACGATCGACCTGGGAATTTCTCAATTAAGGGAATGATTGTAAACTTGCGCGCTCGTTAGATCTACGATCTAAAATTCAGTGTATCTAAAATACGTGATTAACCCAACGTTAAGTAATCGGAAAATACGCGCGTCTCGGGGCTTTATTAACTTTGTATTAAATTAGGAAATTAGGAACTTTCACACGACGCGGTGGTGGGCTTGTTAACGTCGTCAAGATGGACGATAGGTGGATGGTAGCTTTATACATACATACATACGAAAGTAGCGATAATAATAACAATGACCCCGACGTGTTAGCCGTTCGATACTTCCTACTAAAAGAAAAACGAATCTTGCCCTAGGTAATCATATCGATCTCTATGAATTGAATTGTGACGAAACGGATCGACGTGAGAAAGGCAACACGTCGCATAAATTAAATCGACGTCGCTATACAGTTATCGAACATTATCCATCATTTTCACACGTCGTGCCTACTATACGAAATGATTACATTCCCGACATGACGCGCGATCGGGCGCAGATAAGTGGACGCGAGCCGTGCGACCGTTGCATTATGCGCAATGCATCGTCCCCGCGTGGAAAAGTTGGCTGTCGTCGCTGTGCACGCAATCTCGCAGATTGTGCAAAGTTGTCTGCTCGTATCGGAGAATCGAGAGCTGCATTCGAAAAGACCGAAGCCTGGCCGGGATAACGATGAAAAGGCCCCGCGCGCATCTCAGGAGAGAGATTCGGGGACGGGACGTGAAAAGCTCCGGGCGAAGGAAGAAGCTCACTCGCGCGTGTCACGCTCTTTCGGGGCGCGCCGGAGACGGTTTGCTATTCATAGGCGGAGAAAGGCGCATGCACGTTTTAACATCGCCGTTTCGACCGTAACCGTAGCGCGCGAGATGCGAAGATGCGCTGCAGCGGATGCATCGAATGGCGAAGCATCGACGGACGTTATGATAGGAGAAGTGCTGTTAAGCCAGCAGCCTTTCATCGCCGAGATTGAGCGCCACTATACTCACGGAAAATTACATTACAGTCGTCTTATGAATAATATCGCTTCCAAGAGAGAGAGAGAGAGAGAGAGAGAAAGAAATTTACGATGCACACATTTTGATTAAGTTTAGCTAATCGCACTGTTAATACAATTTTTAACGAAATATAGTAAAATTTACATTTTAATAATGTCTAGCTAATTACGCTGTTAATTGTTAATAAAATTCTGATGGAATTATCAATGGACTGCGCATTTCAGACGAGACTTATATGGAGGATATACCGAGAGTAGGAGCAATTTAATTTTTCGAAAACGTAAAAGATTAGAATTGAGATATCCGGGAGGAGCAATTTCGCGAGATTGCGAAGATATCTTCTCAGCGTTATAAAGTAAGAGGACTCCGCAGATCATACTATCTTCCTCAGACGGCACGAGAGGCCTTCCATTTCCAGCGAGTGGAGGGAACATTGTCTCGAGTAGACACACGTGCGAAAGCAGTGTGTGCTTTGGAGAAACGTTAGCGGAAGAGTATAGTTCTGGCTCTGCCAGAACCGTACGTGGCAAAGTGGCATGGTCGCTTTTTAGTGGTCGTTACTATCGGAGACACTTTTCCGTAAAAGAGTTTACTACTTCTCGTCTCTAAAATGCTCAGGCCGATGTATCGGTCTGAAAAACCTTCCTTTCCTTTCCTTTACGATCTGGCAGTAAATATACTGTAAGCAGCATAAGTGTGGCATCTCCTGTCGCGGTGTCTCGGCAATAGAAAAAAAAAGAGGAAGAAAGGAGATAAGCGGACAAAGAAGTTATTTTGTTGCGAAATAAACTGAGAGAGATTCCGAGATCTTGAAAGTAAGTCTGCCGCTAACGTTGTGGATAAGATTGCTGAAATAAGGTCGGGCATAAATAAAGAATCAACATAACTAAATGGGTAAAGAAAGAATAATCGCGATGTAAAGAAAACGTTTAAGGCTGCGGAAGGCGGATTTAATTTACTGCAGAATTGAAAATAAAAATAGCAATGAAATGAGCTCTCGGAATGAAACTTTAAAGGAGCAGAAACAACTGACATAAGCTGTACTGCGTGTTGCGGTTCGACTCGAGGTTGAAATATTCCTTGGACTAAAATATGCTTCCTGTTTCCTTCTTTGTGTATTTGTGTTGCATTAATTGTGTTAAATATCGCTTTGTGTAAATAATAAAACTGAAAAACATTTTCGCAATGTTATTCGAAATAAATGTTTCTTATCCCGATTAAGAAAAAAATGCTTCTACCCATAAATAAAGATAAGAGGAAAAATGAATTAAATGCCTGTAGCTTTTGATTAAGAACATTGGCAACGTATCAAAGAGATAAAGTAAAAGAGTACATTTGTCAAATGTAAAAGTTTGCTGTTATAAATTTCGTCGCAAGCCGCCGTCGCCCTTTCGTGTTAACCGAAGTTAGATCGAGCTGACTACTGGGGATAACATCAAGCTCGCGTGTCACTGTTTATTTGGGTTAGGTTCTATTTTCGCTACCAGTCTACTACCGACACGAAACGAGAGCACAATGGCCGGACTCTGTTGTCCACCATCGGTTAAATGAATTGCTTAGGATAGGAAGGTGAGAAACATCTAGGAAACGGTCAAGAAAGACGTGTCAATCAACGTTCGATAACATCGGTGGCATGCATATGTCGACGTGTATTTCTGAAGTGTGGATTTATAGTTAGGCGCAATGATAATTGCGTTTTTCATTCAAGTCACGCTTTATCGTTCTCATATAAATATAAACTTCTTTCCTTTCACGATTAACTTCGAAATAATATTATGTCCTTCATACACGTGGCTGTCTTTTTGTTTATTCGTCCCTTTACTTTGGCCCTGTAACAATGCTGTGTTTATGTAATGATTCCATATTTCCATGACGTTTACATAATAATCCAATATTTCCATCGACTGGCCTGTAAGAGTCCATATCATCCATATCACAGCTTGCCACTGAATAATTTTCGCGGTGGGTAGAAACCATCACGAAATGCATTCGGTGGATTAATCAAATATCGACTGCTAATGGCTATGTGACACAATTTTGCGTCCTGGCTAAAAGCGTTTAAATGTATTCTACTCAATTATTTTTCCTAGCGAGCCAGTTAAGATTGGTAAAAATGCAGGAAGTTATGCTATTTCTGACCACGTTGACAAACGTTGTCGTGTACGACATCTAAATATTTCTCTATACACGTTCGAGAAAAATGGAGGAAATGGCCGAGGAAAAGGAGACACATGAGATAAAAGCTGAAAGAAGGATATTCGCAGGATGGGACAACAGAAACGACATCCTGGTCTCCACATGCGCTAGACCAGGAAAATAAGCCGATCGGAATCCCTGGCGGCGATACCGTACGAGCGTGGGATATACAACAGCGAGCACGATGGAAAGGAATCGCGAGGAAACGACTTCTTCGAGAGAATTTTAAATCTGCATGAACCCTTAAACCGATAACACTCCCATTCGAGGTAAGAAAGATCGGGGAAACAATTGGAAAAGAGAAGTAGTTCACTTTTGATGCGCTCTTGATGGACGATATGTTGCTATAAGTATCCATTTACATTTATTTGGAAAAGAGTAAAGTGCTTTCAAACGAATGATTTCGCAATTGCGCGCGCGCGTGAAAAAAGTCCGAAAAAGCTGAACGGCAAATTCGAAAACTGTATTCTGTGATTTATAAAGCTCATCTCATCATGACAAATAATAAAATTACTAGCAGCATAACTAAAATGTTCGAAGAGTTATCCACAAAAGCGCATTCTGATGTAATTAAATAATTAAGTTAAAGAACGGAAATCCGATATTCGTATTCTCTCTCTCTCTCTCTCTCTCTCTCTCTCTCTCTCTCTCTC
>VBVR01000255.1:0-61346 GCA_011638315.1 Tetramorium parvispinum | reverse complement strand
AGATTGTACATTATAAATTATAAATTAATATAATTGCTAATACAGTTAGATATTTACGATATAAGATAAAATTCAGTATTACCTATTTCGGAAAATATTCTTTTTTATATAAAAACATTTAACAACATTTAAAGTTATTATGTTTACGTACTTAAACAAAATTGCATTTATAATTTGAAAAACAGATTACATAACACTCCGACAAGCAATGACAATACACATCTAAAACATTATTTTTTATTGCAAAATCGAGGTAATTCCGAGATAGATCCATGTTATAAGAAAAACATAATACTAAATTTATGTAGTTTACTATGAATAAAATTTTTACACCAAAATGAATATTCGAAGATGTGCTTTGCTATGAGTTTGATTCACTTTGTCGGCAAAAATAGTATAAAAAAGTATGAAAATTATTATTTAAAAAAACATTAAAATTGAAAGTTTACACGTACACATACATACGTATGCGCATGTATGCACTAGCAAATTGCCGAATCTCGACATTTAGAAAGACTATGAATTTAAACTATAATAAACTATTAATGATAAATTTCACTAATCTTACAATTTTGAAATCATGAATACCGATGATGATATAAAAACTAGATGTAATTTTGACATATGTAATGTGCTTGTAATTCGCATTGGATTAAAAGATACGTAAACTGATGATATATGATACATTATTTGATAATATCATTAAATTGAAGCGTTTTGCAAACAGTACTTCATAACAAGTGTTTTGTAAATAAAAACAACGTATCTATAGAGCCGTAGAATATGGGTCAAGATGAATTCTGTAAATGCCTCTTTCCTCCTACATTGAACGAAACTTTCAATAATTAACAAATTATTAAAATAATACTATTTTATGAAAATATAAATTTTAGAGGAATGTCATCAATATCGGTACACTAGCTTATTTTTTAACAATATTTCTTAAACGCTCAAAATAAAAGTTTGATAGCAGAAATATAAACTAGAAAGTGTCTTCTATCAAATGGTATAGTTTTCGCAACACATGTCAGAAAGAGTGTCTAACAAATTGGGCTCCAAAACTGGAACACGTATTTAAGATTACAATCAGTGAAGTAAAAGTTGCTAACTTTGATGATATTATCAGCTCTATGCTTATCAGATTGTTTGTTATTATTGAGACGTCTAGATTAGATGTCTTGTTACACGATTATTTATTATATTGTTTAGTATATTGGTTATAAAACCGATTCTGAATTCTGAATAGCGTCACCAGATATTTCCCTCAGTGGCTTGCTAAGCAGGACTGCGAGCAAATACAATTTTCGGGGGTTTATGCACTGACAATTCGCCAAATTCTAATAAATTCTAATAAAAAAAAAATTCAATACATTTCCGAAAATAAATCGTGTTATAGACCTGTCATCTAATTTGTAAATTACTGAACACACCACGATAAAATTTGGTAAGCTCTGAGAGCGTTTTATTTGTACCAACATTTTCAAATCAAGACGCTCTTAGCTAAAGAGAGAAAGGAGCAATTGAATCCTGAAAATTACAAGTTTTTCAGCTCGTTTTCATCGTGCGTGCTCACTTCCTTATTGAGTTCTAGTGTGCGCGACCGCGGTACGCGTCACATGAGATTCGCGCATCACATGAGATTCGCGTCTTAGCTGGTTGTGACGAACATAATGTCGGTGTGATACGCGAAGTCCTACTAAGTAGCGCGTTTGCTACATTTGGCAAAATTTTACATGAATGCAACTAAATAAGAGGGGTTCGCCGTTGTCCTTAGTACATATAGCGCGTTGTGCGCCGATTGCGCACTGCATTTATCAAACGGCATGCGGAAAAAATTTCCCGAGGCCGTAACAGTCAGTATCATAATTATCATAATTAGTACATAACTGGTAAACGAAAAGAAATAATGTGTTTTAATTTTATAAAATATTACTTATAATAATTATATTAAAATATTATTTACAAAAAAATTATATTTTCTGAATATAATCTATTCACCAAATTTTCTTTGTTTAACTGC
The DNA here is from genome assembly GCA_011638315.1 of Tetramorium parvispinum. Lineage (NCBI taxonomy): Eukaryota > Metazoa > Arthropoda > Insecta > Hymenoptera > Formicidae > Tetramorium > Tetramorium parvispinum. The sequence continues at coordinate 59,326 of VBVR01000255.1, read as the reverse complement.
ATGAAGTCCATAAAAAGTAGATGTACTTGACGATCTAGACCATCGTCCTGTCACTGGATTAAAATTAAAGCCACAAATCAATTTCGTTTCACAGCCACCTGTAAAGATTAAAAACTCTATTCAAAACGTAGAAGCACTTGTATACTTAGATACTTGTTCTGAATTTGTTATAATTATATGTTTTTAACGAAATGCTTTGTTAATTTCTTTTTAGAATTAATAAAAAGTAAACTTACAATCCTCCAATATACGTTGAACTTTATCGGGAGCAATAAATTTATCCCACTGATGAGTACCGCAAGGTATATTTTTAAAAATATATTCATGTGCTATGATAGTATTAAGCCAAGATGATAGAGTTTTGTTTATCGTCGTTATAAAAATCGATTTGCCAGGTTTCACAATTCTTACACATTCCTATATAAAGTATTTATATAAAGATTTGGTCTTTATACATTGTTTACATAAGGTGTAATAAATCTTTTCTTATAATTGTACCTTTAAAAATAGTTCCGGGTCCGTAACATGTTCCAAAATTTCAGAGGCTACAACAGCGTCATATGTTTCTTTCTCTTTTTGAGCAAAATCTTTCACAGTTGTGAGAACGTAATTCACTCTTTTTGATATATCGTGATCTAATTTTACATGATCTTCAGCAACATTTAGTAATTCCGCTGATACGTCTATTCCCGTGACTTGCGCTCCTATTTTAGCTAAAGCTTCAGTTAATACACCTCCGCCGCAACCAATATCCGCAATCTTGATTCCATTCAGTGGAAGATCTGAGTTGTATAGTTTGACTCCAGATTTTACTAGTCCATCTTTCACAAACGGTATTCTTAACGCATTGAAATGTATTAATGGACAATTGTCATTCCACCAAATGTTTTTCAAACTAGAAAGGTATTCAATTTCCTTAGGATCTACCGTCGACATTGGTCTGGCTATTTTATTAATGCATATAATATCTGATAATCTGTAATATATGATCTATCTGTATTTAATTTTATAAATTTATAAATATTTTTTATTATATATTACATAAAGTTAAGATTTAATTATTCTATTTAAATATTCTGCATTTTAACAAAAATTACAAGACTGTACATTATAGATTATAAATTAATATAATTGCTAATATGATTAGATATTTTATATATAACATAAAATTTAGCATTACCTATTTCGGAAAATATTCTTTGGTGTGTTAAAACATTTAACAACATTTAAGGCTATCATTTTTGCGTACTTAAACACAATTGCATTTATAATTTGAAAAACAGATTACATCAATAACACTCCCACAAGTAATGACAATACACACCTGAAACATTATTTTTTATTTCAAAATCGAAATAATTAGATCCATGTTATAAGAAAACCATGATAAGCACGTAGTATTAAATTTATGTAGTTCACCATGAATAAAATTTTTATGTCAAAATGAATATTCGAAAATTTGCTTTGCTATGTGTTTGATTCACTTAGTCGGCAAAAATAGTATAAAAAAGTATAAAAATTATTATTTGAAAAAGCATTAAAATTGAAAGTTTGTACACACACATACACATACACCTATGCAGTAAATTCACGAATCTCGATTTAGAAAGAGTATGAATTCAAACTATAATAAACTATTGAAGATAAATTTCACTAATCTTACAATTTTGAAATCTTGAATACCGATGATCCGCTTCTTAAAAAAGGCATGTTATTTATTCTCGCAATATCTCGAAATGTATTGTTGCATCTAACTTTTCCGCGATGCTAATTGGATCTTTTGCTTGATCTACTTCGGTTGTGAGAGTAGTTATCTTTGATTAAATTTTGACAGCTGTTAAATAAATTGGTTATCAAAAATAAAATATAAAACGGAACAAATGGCGCGTGAGTAACGCGCGTTTGTGTTGCTAGTGATATAAAAATTAGATATAATTTTGACATGTGAAGTATGCTTGTAATTCGCATTGGATTAAAAGATATAAAGATAAAAACATAAGAAAAGAAAAAAATGAGTATTATGTATTTTTATATCTTTTTCTGTGAAACAAAATATTTCTATTTATATAAATGTTGATATTTATTAATGATTTTTACTTTTCAAACTTTTATTTTTATATAAAATGTATTAAATGAGTATATTTTTATGAAAATTTGAGATAAAATACATCAATACTTGCTGTTTAATGAACACTTCAAATTGCACTTTAGTACACACCAGAAGTATCACATGTATGAAACTTATTTTAATTAATGACTGTCAATTTTGAACACTCTACTCTGATGATACTTCGTAATCTGATAACATAGCTGATATAGAGGGTTTTCAATATAAAAGTTCGCCCCCGGAAACTGGAGGTAGGGTGGATCAAACTGAGAAGAAATGTCCTATATCATTTTCTAAAATTCACAATAGTTATTGAGTTATTAATGATAATGCCTAAGCGAATAAGCGCTCGCACTCGCTGCTCGCTGTTCGTCCCGCGCCTCTCGCCGCTTTCAGTCACTCGCTGCATTCTACTCACGATTTTCCGCGCGCTTATTCGCTTAAACATTATCACTAATAACTCAAAAACTATTGCGAAATTTTACAAAATGGTTTAGGACTTTTCTTCTCAGTTTGACTCACTCTACCTCCAGTTTCCGAGTGCGAACTTTTATACCGGACACTATCAAATGGTATAGCAGTTATTATAACACTATTTCGTATTTTGTAAATAATTAATATTTTCGCAACACATATCGAAAAGAGTGTCTAAGAAATTGGGCTCCAAAACTGGAACACGTATTTAAGATTACAATCAGTGAAGTAAAAGTTGCTAATTTTGATGATATTATCAGATCTATGTTACTATATCTTTTATTTTCACTGAGAAATGTATCGTTGTACAGCGATTTTACGTTTTAAATCGTATTATGAGAAAAAAGAATATAAAAGAGAAAAAGTAAATAAATTGTTTAACTAACAATAAGTAGTAAAATATATTTTTTTATATTAAACAACTAATTTTATAAAATTAAAAGATTAGAACAGAACATTTTGAGAATAAAAGCAATTTTAAACCTATTATCTATTCTCACGAAGAAATGTGGACCGCTTGACGCTACAGGAGCAATTTTATGTTTAAAACTACACTACGAGGAAAATATAACAGATACATATATGTAGGAGCGTGTTTAAGCGGTTTGTCGTTTGATTTCGGTGATGTCGTGGAGGGGAGAATATTATTGGTAATCACCTTGGGACGATTCGAACGGGGAGATCGTTGCAAGACAGAGAGACACGAGTGATACGAGTTCTGAGAATTATAGAGACTTGATATATGAAACGCGGCGGTTCCGAGTAAAACGCGAAAAACTAATAACAGACAAACGAGACTCTTTTGAAATAACCGCGTTTACATCATAAAGTCATTATTTATGTAAGACAAGATTTTAATTAAATCTCCGGCTATTTCATTCCCTATATTGTTTACTTTTATTAGTCTAACATCCTACATATATAAATAGAACAGTTTTAGGAAGCTACAAATATATAAAATAATATAATATTATCAATAACACATTCCCTATTGTTTAAACTATCTAATTTGTAAGAGAAAATCGTGTAAATTGTATTTTTACTCTTGAAGAATTCGTTTTTATCAGATTTTATATAGAAAAAAACCATGAATGTATAAACTAGGGATTCTATTTCTTTAATTACTTAAGGAGACAATGTTTTTATCAGTGTTCATACAGTGTAATGTTTCATTTCCGAGAAATAGGGGGGTACCGCTTTATGAGATCTGTGCCAGTATTGGCGACTTTCCTCTAGTAACATTCGACTAATGGAATAAAAATGGAAAATCAAACAAAACTATTGAATATTCAGACTTAATAATGTAAAATCAATCCCTTATTTAGAAAACAAAGTATTAAATCTTCATAATATCAAAATCCGAGAAATACACCTCTGTATATCTTCTTGTTAATCTGTTAACCCTCAGTTGACGAAGGTTCATTTTGTTACACCGTTGACCAACGGGGTCTCTAAAGGAATCTCAGTAGAAAATTCTCATAAATCCGTGACTTATCTAGTAATTTTTATGAAAATTGATAATAGATAATAGATAATAGGTTTTTAGAGTCGCTGAATCCGAGTCATAGATTTATGAGAATTTTCTGCTGAGGTCCTTTTAGGGACCCAGTTGGTCAACCGAGGATTAAAATAAAATGCATAGTCCATTTATGTACTGTATATTAATAATTTTATACCTCATTCTTTTAATGTTGTTTAAAAATATTTTTTCAAATAATGTTATTTTAAATGTTATAAATTTATGTTATAAATGTCATAAATTACTTATCTGTATGCTATATATAGTATAGTATAAAAATCCTAAAAATAATAACAAGATTATTATAGTTTATAATTGGTAAATGAAGAAAGTAACATTTTGCGTTTATAACAAAAAAAAATTCCGAAAATCATCTACATGCCAGTTTCTCCCTTTTGATTAATTGCATGAAGTCAATAAAAAGTAGATGTAGTTGACATTCGGGACCATTATTTTGTTACCGGATTATAATTCATGCTGTAAATCAATCTCGTTTCGAAGCCATCTGTTAGAAAAAAAGGGTTAAGAAACTACTAGAGAACGCAGAAGCACTTGTATAGATATTTGTTCTGAATTTGTTATAATTATACAAATTTTTAACAAAAATGTTTTTTTTAATTTCTTTCTAAAATTAATAAGAAGGAGATTTACAATTCTCCAATATACGTTGAATTTCATGTGAAGCAATAAATTTATTCCATTGATGAGTTCCTTTAGGTATACTTCTGAAAATGTATTCAGATGTTACAATAGGAGACAGCCAAGATGTTAAAGTTTTGTTTACCGTTGTCGTTACAAAAATCGATTTGGCAGGTTTCACAATTTTCATACATTCCTACAAGTATTTAAAACATTTAGTTTTTACATAGTGTTCTAATAAATTTTATATCTTTTATTGTAATATTGTATCTTTAAAAATAGATGTGGGTCTGCTACGTGTTCCAAAACCTCAGAGGTTGCAACAGCGTCATATGTTTTTATATCTTTTTGAACAAAATCTTCTACGGTTATCTGAATATAATTCACTCTTTCTGATGTATCTCTGATATATCGGGGTTCATTTTTACATGCTCTTTAGCAATATCTATCAGTTCTGCCGATGCGTCTGTTCCAGTTATTTGCGCTCTTACTTTAGCTAATGCCTCGGTTGATATACCTCCACCGCAGCCACATATTCAGAATTTTTATTCCTTTCAATGGAAGATCTGACAATGAGTTCTGTAATTTGACTCCAGCGTTTATCAGTCCCTCTCTTACAAATTGAATTCTTAATGGATTAAACGCATGGAGAGCAATTATTGGGTCGTTCTCATCCCACCAAATGTTTTTCATAGCAGAATGATATTCAATTGCCTTATAATCCATCATCGACATTGATCTGGCGATTTTTTAAATGTCTTCTGGTAATTTGTACCAAATGATCTATCTTTAACGAAACAAATACTTTTATATAATGTATTACATAAGAATAAGATTTTAATTCTCCGACGGGGGGGGAGGGAGGAGAGGTCGAAATTTACCCCACCTTATAATAAAAAGGCGCCATTTGAAAGACAAAATTTAAAGACACGCTTTTTCACATTTACACCATTTGACGACATTAATAGCTGCTTGAGAAATGGGAAAATGGATATTAAAAATTACATAGGACTTGCATGCGAACTAAGCGATACATATACGCAACCTTAAACATCAAGCTAGAATCGACTAGATTCTAACTGTTTTGTTAGAGGATTAATGTTTTGAAGAAAGAAAATTGTAACTTTAGTGTATAATTAAAATTATTAATTATATATTGATAATTTAATATTAATTAGAATTATATATTAAACTTAATAAAATTATAATTATTATAATTATTATGATATAATCAGTACTGTGTAAATATGATATCTTAAATAATGAATATTTATAATATAATTTAGTTGTATTTACAATATAATATGTAATTTGATCTATTTTATTTTTTTCGAGAAATAGTGTTTGTTGCAATATATCTGATAACATTACAAATGCGATTATGCATATTTACATGATTTAAAGCGATTCTTATCTTATCTTTAGTTAATGACTCGTTATCAAGACACGTGGAGGAAGTTTGTATTTCTTTTCTAAATTAGCGTTGTAATTAATAATCCTTATACGTGTCGCAATATGCAGAAATCTTGCTTATCTCCGTTGCAATATTTATATAAAATGCAGAATCTTATTCTCTAAATTTTTTAAAATAAAATATGACTCCAAGCGAATAAATATTTACTTGCGAAGCGATAATGAAGTAAAAATACTGTCGAAGTGAAAATAATAAGAATTTACTTAAATACTTGTAAGTAAAAATAATTTACTGTTCACTGACTATTTAACCATAGGGTGAACGTGTTATTCGTATTTAAGGCTGACTATTTAACCATAGAGTGAACGTGTTATTCATATCGAAGTGATTCACACGCGTGGTATTATCGTGCTACTGTGGGTACAAAGAAATATCTGTCCTCTGCCAGGGGACACTCAACTTGAGTTGGCGTTTCAAAAAAAGAAAGCTTTATTCGTAATACAGTTGTACACTTGTGTGTGTGGTTTTTTTTTAGTAACGATAATGTGCGTATCACTTTAGCTGCGATTAATTAGAAATCTACGTTATTTTCTGGAGATATCGAGGCCGTCCGTTTTTAAGGACTTCGGAGTCCTTCAATTTATTTGTTGTATCGTTATTGTTGGAAGATTGGTAAATATTTGACTTATGTCTTCTGGCTGGTCTTCTTCCATTATCGTTGCATATCGTGATCTTGTTTTAATTAGAAATCTTTCCAGTATTTAATTAATTGAATAACAGTAATATTTTAATATCAAGTTTATAATCGGGTCACAATTACATAAATTCTTATAAATACTTACCTCTGGAAGAACCGTTGATATTTCTATATGCCAATTATATATAGTTATATAGTCTATATATATAGTTCTTAGAAATATTCTTATCGAGTTATCTTTACTAAGTTCGTACAACGATAACGTCGAAAGACAGCGAGACGATAACATTTTCATTAATGACAAACTCATGCACGCTTTACGTGCGTCATTCTTCATTTGAATATTCATTCCGTACTACTTAAAATAAAAATATTCATTCCATACTATTTAAAGTGAAAATATTGCTTAATAAAAAATAGAATATATATGTATTTAGAATTTTTTCTACTTTGCAGAGTAAAAATTTCACTCTACAACAAGTGGAACAATTCACTTTATATGAGTGAAAAGTTACTCTAAGATGTGAGTGAAAGTTACTCGAAAGATTTGACTAGTCACTCAATTTTTCGAAAATTTTATTACTCTAAAAAATTTAGAGAGTATAATATTCTTCACAAGTACAGCCATTTTTTTGACCGACGTTATGTCGCATTCCAAATATGGATATGCAAGAGACGAGAGAAAACGTGTTCTACCGATCGTTATGGCAGGAACCGAGAGAAGATAAACTCACCGTCCTATCTCTCATTTATCCGGTAAAAAATCGCGAAAGAGCGGATGCAACGTAGAAGCAGTATCGCGTTTTACGGGCGCGTAATGCAGCCGATGGCCCGTCCTCAACGCACATCCGAGTCGTCGGGAAGTTATTACAACATCGTAATACACCAGTAATTTCCACTTCTCTTTCTCTAACTCGTTCCGACAATCATAGAGTTACTGGCAGTTTTACGTCAGTTCATTCAATTTTCTAGTATACCTTTCCATGAAAAAACAATTAATACTGCCCGTTTGCTGATTCTATTACGTCTTTAAGACACAATTTCAGTTCTCATTAATTACCAGCTTTGCTAACAACTCTAGCAACACAAGTGATTCTTTCGTACGTTTAGGAAGCATATATATATTATGTGCTATCTGAATTGTGATATATCATCTCGATCGTTCTCTAGCATAATTTTTACGCATCATTTAAAATATTTATTGAAAATGACTTTTATAATTTTTGATAACTTATCCATTTGTATTTATTGATAACTTATCTTTATTTTATCTGAAAGTTTCGTCAATCAAAAAACAAATATAATCCGAAATTATGATCTATTATATTATCTGAGAAAATCTAACAAATAACAGATCAATACATATTTAAATGTATGTGTTTAATATAGATATATAGATCGTTATAATGTGTATGATATGAATTTTAAAATACTACATAATATTATATTCCTGTGTTCATACGCGATTTACATTATATAATCTCATGGTAGTTTAATAGAGATATTAACGAGTGGATATCAGAGAATCCTTTAAATCTTTATTCACTTCCATGTTCCGTTCGGTCAAACAGAGTTTTAAAAACGAGCTTACCGCTGCCTATATTTCGTACTAGAGCTGACTGTATGTGTCTAATAAGTAATGACGTAGGGATGTAAGGAAGCCTTGATAATTCTTCGAGCATGTAGCCACGCAATTAAGGTGTAACGTTTTGAAGTTCTGGTCGTAAACAACGCGGGCAAAGTAGCGGAACCTTCGAGGCTCGGTTCCGCCCGTCAATTGTTACCAATTGTTGCCAATCAGAGTAATACGTGTCATTATACTGAGAGAAGGCTGGCAACGGTGCGCAGTGCCCCTGCCTGCGTACCAGCCTGATTACACCGCGGGTAATATTAATTTGCCGCTAATTGGATAGTATCTGACGGACGCGCGCGCAGTCGAAATCAGTATTTTACAGGGTGATGCGCCTTTGCCTCCTGTAAAAAGGAACTAATCTCCTTTCGTCATAGACAAACAATCCAACATTTTTAAATTTTCTCTTTAAATTTTTTTGAAGTGAAATCTAATTCCAAACGAAATTCAGCGAGCTGCAAGTTATTATAAGTTATCTCTCATTATGGCTATTTGTTCATCAAATTGTAAGTCGAATTTATGACAACGCTACGTAACACGGTAAATCGTATGCTGTGACAGATCTCGACTTATATGTCTTGCACGTAACTAAATTTAATAATTCAATCTAGCTTAAACACAATATAATATATTGAATCACTAAATCAATTACATAAATTCTTATAAATTATTAATACTTATCTTTGGAAGAAACGTTGATATTTCTATATGCCAACTGTAATTTATATACGTCTATAGTTTCTATAGGTATCCTTATCAAGTTATCTTTATCAAGTACGCACAATGAATAACGATCGAGAGACAGCGAAACGATAGTATTTTCACTAATGACAGATTCATGCATGCTTCATGTGCGCTCTATTCACTCTTCACATGTGCTTTACTCGCTCTTCACGTAAATGAAAAATGTTCACTCGATACTATTTAAAGTGAAGATATTTGCTTAACAAAATAGAATATGTATATTCACTCTACTTTGCAGAATAAAAATTCACTTTACAACTAAAAGTGGGAAAAGTCACTCTATATAAGATAAAAGTCATTCTAAATAACTCGAGTGATTCAGTCACTCAATTTTTCGATTATATCACTCTAAGAAATTTAGAGAGAGCGTGATCTTGTTTTGTACATCGGATAGTTTTTTGATAAATTTATTATTTTGATATTATATTCCGATAACGTACTGTATTAATTGACTCATAAATAACTGCACATTTACATAACATAGTATGATTTATACATTATGCAGTCGCTGTCATATTTAGTTGCGTGATAGCAAAAAGTGAAACTCCCATCTTGTATTAATTAACAAAAATTATAAGTCTTGACAAATCATTGCCATTTCGATGATCAATCAACGATACATAACTAACACCTTCCATGGTTTATTAATGTGACGGGTTCATTATTTCATTCGTTAAAGCCGACACGTGTATTTTGCGTCATGCGTTTGTGGTTTTTTTTTTATCGGCTATTCTCGCGTGATCGAGCTTATGCATTCGAAATAAAACGCAGAAATATCGAATGGTTGCATTCCACAGTGATTATCTCGTTTGTGAGGCGTGTGTCTGTGTAAAAAAAAAAAATGATCGCTCACATAAGCGACCGCGTAAAGTTTTAATGTTTATAACTTTCCCATCATGGCGACGTTCGTCTTCCTCATAGAGTTATAACCGTTCCACTGCAGCGGACACATTGACGACCGTTGATTAAGCGGCGTATGGCGTAGTGCACTTTGCAATTCAGGAATCCGATGGGCTAGACCCATGGGCGTAATACTCCGCCTTTCGCCGCGCCGCCAGTGTCGGCGGCTACTTTGTCCGTGTACCAGTTAGCTGGCATTTACATCGCTCTGTAGGAGTAGATTTATTATGTGGCGGTACCAGTAGTGCCTGGAGATTGTCACAGGATAATCGATAATTACCGCTTTACGTCATTGAGATTAATTGCGGCAATGTACCAACTTTATCGGATGTTCATCATCGTTTGTCATGAATCGCAATTGGACATCTCTATCGCTTAATTACTCCATACGTTGCCTTCTATCTACAATCCTCTTGACACCCACGCCTTGAGATCTTCTGAAAATGATAAAATGTGTAATTTATTAAACACCGGAGCTCGTAAGCTCGCTAATGATCTCGAAAGTTTTCCAATGTACGGTCGACTTACGCAAGACAATAAGGGAGCGGACTTTAGATGTAAATCACGGAACGCTCGTGATTTCTCGCGCAGGGATCTCGCGTATTTTTAATGCGGCGGAGAGAGGGTGAGAGCACCGTCTCGTCGGTGCCCACAATTACCGGCGGTTCTGGTAACTCGATGCGATTAGCATACGCGTTGTGCGGACACCGTTGCGCCGGCTGCGAGAGAGATGCGAGAGGGGACCTGCGAGAATGTCGCGGTGCATCGCACTCCTCTCAGCCGCGCAAAGAGCAGTGCAAGGGGAGCAAGAAGAAGCGGGAGAAGACGAGGAGAAATAAGAAAAAGGAAGCCAATGCGTTCGTGCATCGCGTGGCTGAAAGTGAACCAACCGGCCGGGCCACGCCTCCTTAGACAGCCGCCAGCCAACAATTAAGATTTGATCGGCAAAAATGGTCGAGGTAAAATGGCGCTGGCCACTGAATACGTAATGCCCACGAGAACGAGACGATCTCGATCTGCCGGCGCTGGGCGAAACTGGTGCATCGCGCGCGCCTCATTTCATTCGAAATACAACTCGAACCGGTAGCTTCGATTAAGGAGTAAGTGGACGGTGCACGGTAGCCCTTATAATTTTATACGGGGTGGTAACAGACGAAGATATATTGTCATTCAGCGTAATTTCGCCGAAGGGGAGTCCCCGTTCTCATCGGATCCATATTTTATACGCATCATTTCGTAGAACTGATTTTAATCGGTTTGATGTTAATTCAGCCGGTCGACGTTTTATACGTCGTGATCGGTTATTAATACCCAAACTTTCCTGATCGCAAAATTATTCGAACTGCGAATTATCGCAAATTTATTCATGGTCTTATAAATGAATTTTTATTTAAATTTTAAATAAATTTTAATGTTAACTCGTATATGTACTTAATATGTAACATTTGTGAATATTAGTTACTTTTTAACAAAATTTCATGAACTCTGCATAAACACATTGATATGTGTAAATCAAAGTTTAAATAAAAATTCATATTTATATATTACTCATATATATAAAAATTCATATATCTTTAATAAAATTCATGACTGAACAAATTTGCGATAATTTGCAGTTTAAATCATTTTAGTTGCGTCGTAGAAATTTGGTATATATTAATAACTATGCGGATTACGATATGTCCAAAGTATCGGTCAGTTAAAGTAATAGCAAGCTGACTAAAATCAATTTAAAGGATATAAGAAACGTTCGGCCGATTAATTCGCTCGACAATGGACGCCTGTAAATGGGCAACCGAGCGTGCATCACTGTAGCGAGTCAGTTGATCAAAATCTAGCCATTATCGCACAAAGAGCCAATATTCACGAAGTAACGACGCGCGCGCGCGATGTCGAGGTTTTTTCAACGCGCGATTCGAGGTCGTCCGCATTTTGCAGAAAGAAAGTGCAAACGTGCGCGTTATTCCGCGGGCTCGTAAATCATCGCGATGGCAAACTACACACGCTGCCGATCAAGATCAAGCCGCCGCATCGCCACATCGGCCGCACGTTCGTTCGTTCGAATGCTCATCGCAATGATTTCCGTTTGTTAGTCTTTGTTCTCGTTCCTTCCCGCTAGCCCCCGCGAGGATCTTCTCCAGTGCGCGGTATATTCTTCCCGCTCCTTTTTTCTCCCTCTTCCACTGACTCGGAGGAAGACTCTCCGAGACTGGATTAAAATTGCAGGAGCGATTTCACGAACTCACGATATCGGCGAAAACGCCACCGAGGCTCTAATCATGGCGGATACACGGCGCGCGGTAGTCGCTACCACGTTTTACCCCTTAACTCAAGACTCTCATTACACTAATGTCCCGCCAATCATCAGCCCTCAGTCGGCAGCCACCCCTCTCCCTCGCGCACCCCTCCCCGCGTTTCTCAATCACTTCAATCAGAATCATGCAAACCGACGAGGAAATCAAATTCCTCGGCCACGCCAAGACGATACCGCGAAGATTTCTGTGAAACGACCGTCGTACTTTGTATCCTTCTACATAATGGGCCGTGAGTTTGTGCGTGATTTGGATTTTTCAGAGCTTCCTCCCCCTTTCATTCGGTCGCTTTCTCCGATCACGGTCGGATTGTACAGCGGGAGATTTATTACGTGCGCAATTATTTCATTTATATGAGCATTGTAGTCGAACGAGACCGTTCCTTCGAACCCCGAACGACGCGGTCTTTCTCGGCGAGGCAAGGAAGACCGCAACGGCCCATCGAAGTCTTTAACAGGGTACTTCGCGAAATAGCCGAAGAAACGCTCTTTAGCATACCGGGAGGGCCAACCGTTAAGGCGGTCGTTAAGTTTATGGGGGAGCGCGAGATGCGAGAGGTTGGCAATTAGATGCCTTCTGTGAACACTGTGATCTTCGCCACGCGAAAGAAAACGACCGCGGTCGCGCGCGCGCGCAAGGCTCCCGTAAGTCCCTTCGGACTACGCGAACGAAGAGCGCTTATATACATATATATATATACGCGGACGCGATCGGGAAAGGAAATTGAAATACGCAAACGGCCCCGTCCGCGTGATTCACGCTCGCCGGATTCGAACGATTTCGCCCTATCGCCGTCGTCTCGTTCCGACGGCCGAACGTCGGAAGACGCGATTAAAATCGGCATGCCGTGCAAGAGGAAAAAGAAAATAAGACAAAATGGGGGGAAAAAGAAGGAATACGAAGCGGAGAGTCGATCGAGAGCGCCATGCAATTCGTTACTTTGCGTTCGAAACGCAACGTCGGTGTTGCTATGCGCGCGGCATCGCGCCGGGATTATAATTTACATGGCTGCGCCCGGCAATTTGCATAAATCGGCTATAATGTTACGAAAGATCGTCGGTGCCATTAAAAGAATGTTTGCTCGCGGACTACGTACGTGTCACCGTGCGATATAAGGCCAGTTTCGCTAACGTCGATTAAGTTTAACCGCCGCAGTTTCACCGACACCTCGTCCTCTCTTCAGAAATGTCGCTCCGGCTCCACGATTCCAGAGGAAATATTTAATTTACGGCCGCAGATGAATGTCGACGGGACTGGTCCCCCGTAATCTCGAAAGCACCGGATATTGTTACTGTGAAAAGTGAAGAAAAATCGGTAGTCGCGCCGCAATAATCGATCGTGCAATTTCGCGCAATCTCGCGACGAAGTACCGAAGATCGAGTCCCTTGACATTTATGAGAAAAGTTTCAAGGTGGCTGCGATCGGATTAACATAGCTTGGGTATGAAAATGTCAACGTTCCAGATTACGAACAGCAACGTAATCGAGCGACATTAATGCACGTGATTCGTGTTCACGGATTTAACCCACTATTTTGTCATATTGCAACACCCTTGATATAAATTCCGGGTGGATAAGAGGGAGAGGGTCCGGCGCTTCCCTCTTACTTATCCGCGCGGTGAAAATGGCGCCGAGAGGGAGACGGGACCAAAGGCAATGCGCGGCAAAAGCTATGCTTCGCAGACCCGGGAGAGCAACCAACCACTTATCATTAGCCGCATCTTCCGCCGGGCAGTCAGGGTAATTGTTTCCTCCGGTTTATAGTTTTATTCCGACTCACCGGCGCGATGATATCTCTGCTCGTTTTATATTCCTTCAGGCTATATCGGCCGCATCATGGCCGCGTCTGCCTTTCTCTTTCTTTCTTCGGCACGCTCGCCTAGCCTCACTCTTCTTGTCCCCGTCAGCATCCGTCTGCTTTCCCTCCCCCGGAGCCGCTCCGTCCGAGGTCTACGATGATCGAGGAAGCGACCGGGTGGCGTGCCGAGATACGCATCTTGCGTAATTCGAATCGATCCGAGCGTTCGCACGCGAGGCAAAACTAGATCCGCCGAATTACGGCAACGATAGGGAGATTCCACTTCCGACGAGCTTGCTTATGCAAGATTAAGCGATATATCAACCGGCAAAATGGAGCCCGGCTCTTTCGCGCGGGGTCTGACAACGCTTCTTTCCAGAGAACGCCATTCGGAGCGGAGAAGGGCTGTCTAGGCTAGGGAGGGTTTCATCGGTTGTGAGGATTCACCAGCGAAGCGGCGCGCCCATCCCCGAGCCGGAGAAGCCATCGGGGATTGGCAAGCGGCACCACCGACGGTGGCATTAAACCACGTCTAGCCGCGCGATATGGAAATCGCCGAACCGCTTGTAATAACACGGCATCGGGTGGCCCGTCTCGTAAACGGCGACGAAGACCTCCTTGCAAAGTATTTTCGTGGAAGCCGCGCCACGCTCGTTTCTGCCTTGGAAATTAAGAGTCTCGCGTACGAGGGCGGCGCTCGAAACGGGGCCTATCGTTTAAGTCGGATCTCCATGCGAGATTACTGCCCCCGGGGGTGGCCGCTGCGGCGGCGACCGCGACGATGATGGAGGCGGCAGTGTCGACGATGGTGTGCCGGTATTGCTAGTAGCGTCGGCGGTGGTGGTTGTTCGCTGGAAAGGCGGACTCTGGGGAATCCCCACCCATGCATAATCTAAGTGGCTTTTATATATGCGGCCTGCGGTCGCGATAAGCCTCGTAGATGTTCGCCGAATGGCGATATGGCGCGAAATTTCAGCGTTCCGTCCAGTCAACCCCGACGTCGACGATCCACATGTTGGATAGATGTGTCGTTCCTTTAATTCAAATTAATATACGTGAATTAAAATTGTATTAAAATGAAAAAAAAATTTATATAGCTACTATACGATTTTCTAAAAGTTCAAAGAGATAGCCGCTCTACATTCGCGACATGTATGTAGTGCGAGCCGCCTCCAAATTTCTCGTCACAAGATCGATCGAAGATTGATACGTCCTTATTGTGCTCCGAACATAGGAGGGAACGAATCTCACATAGAATATATAGTTACAGGGGTATTAGGAAGAATTCGACAACGCGTGCCAATCGACGTGAATTTCTGGGGGGTGTGTCGAGTGGGCGTGAGGGTGTCGCAGCTGCCTCTCTGTGCACGCGCCCCCATGCACCGCTTGCCGAATACGCACGCTCCATCGCGAATAAGCGTGTCGTACGCGTGTTTACGCGCGCGAAATAAAATAGAAAGTAAAACACACTCTTCACTTGCTGCATTTATCGTATGATGTTCATTTTTTACGATATATAAAAAAAAAATGATGAGAATCCAACAGTCACCATTCCTTCACTGAAAAAAAATTCTGGTTAAAAAAACGGACGAATCAGAAAATCTTGTAGGATCGATCAACTATTCTGGTTATTATAACAGAAATTCTGGTTATTATAAATATAACTCAATACTTTATAACTTATATAACTAAAACTATAAATAAAGTTGTAACACTTTATAACTTTCGTCCGTTTTTAATCAGAATTTTTTTCAGTGTTCAGATATAGGATCGCCTATTAACGTATCGCGAAGGGAGCTCTTCAAAAAAAGCAAAAGCGAGAGCAAAAGAGTCTCGAGTGACAGGAAGACGATGAAGGGAAAGCGCGTTTCGCTTTTCGTCGACTTCCGGGTCCTTTCTCGATATTTTGTTTCGGCTTAGAAAGTGGCCGTTTTTTTTTATAAATGCTTTTGAATGCGATTTATTTTAATAAACGTTGTAAAATTATTGTGGACATTCATAGTCTTGCGTCAGAAATAAAAGAAAAGCGATACCATGATACCGATTATGTTTTCAGTACCGATCGCCGGCGTTATTAACAATCTTTTCATTTTCGATCGTTAGGCGTTTTTATTTTTCCTCTAATAGGCGAACGCGAGTTGCCCACGCGCGTATACGCCGTGCCCGAAAGCGACCGGATCTGAAGCGGGAATAATTTTGCCTCCTACCAGCACACAAATTCTAATACGCAGGCGGGCACAGTAATGACTACAATCATCCGGGACCGTACAATGCTATCTGATCGGATCACAAAATGGGCACGTCGTTGTTTTCAAAACAGGTATGATTGTAGAGCTTTGCGGCGCTCGGCAGATGCTACGCCCGAAAATGCCCTGTATAATAATAGAAATTCGTTACCGTGTAAATTCCGATGATTTTCGACGCAACGTTTGGAGGTGCGACTTCCTTGTCAATAGAAATCGCATGAAATTTCTGAGGAATCTGTTGAGAATCAACGCGGAACATTTTCATCTCGGTAGAAACGCCCGGACTTTAGGTATTTCGTCGATTAAAAGTGCGTCCGTAGCGTTAGCGTGAAAATTTCCATAGTCAAGCTTATTCGCTTTCGGGATAATCTAGTCGGGATACTCTGTTGTGTCGTTTCTGCCATTGAGCGGAATCGACTGACGATGGAATCGTGAATCTCGTGTTACAGTCCGGATTTCAATAAAAGACCGAGGAAATGCGCTACAATGACGAAAAGACGGAGGCGTCGAACGCGGAAGTGTCGAGTATTCGGGAAAGGACGATGGTCGAACCGCAGTCGTTCCTCAATAGAAATCGTTACTTTGAAAAGATCACTCGCTCCCTGGACGTAGCGATCTGCGATCTAGAATAATCGGTGAAGCAGCTTCTTTGAAGCATACCGCCGCGTTGCGAATGTGCTCCTTCCTCGTTTCGTTTAGCCGCCTTTAGCGGCCATAATGGTGACTTGGGAATATCAGATCCCGTTCGTCATCTTTACCCTCGATGCATCATGTACCATGCATGATGCAGTGAAACTTTGACTATACTTGTATCGATCGATCGATCATTCCTCCGTTATGCAATGCTTTAAAAAAAAACTATTTAATATGTTTCAAACAGGTTTATTCCTCAAACGAATAATGTAATCTAATTTTCATTTATACGATTGTATTTAAGTATAGAAATAATTGCACGTTTCAAAAATACTTATAAAGTAAAAAATCACTGCTCCGTTATGCAATGCTTTAAAAAAAATCTATTTAATATGTTTCAAACGAGTTTATTTCTCAAATGAATAATGTAATCTAATTTTCATTTATACGATTATATTTAAGTATAGACATAATTGCACGTTCCAAGAATACTTATAAAGTAAAAAAATTAATATGCAACTTGTAAGAACGCGTTATAAAAAAATAATTTCAATAATAATATTCTATTTCCATCCCATGTCGCGCGCGTGAGCCTTTTGCTTCGATATCTGTCGCATCTGCATTTGAAATGACGAAGAATTTCATTGCAATTTTCTTTACCGAGTTGTTCATCGATGTGAGGTAACCTTCGCTAGCATTTTTCGTTCGAATCGTTCAACTGCAAATCTGCAATTCATAGCTTCCTTGAGCTCGATCATAATTACATAATTAATCCGTACATGACGAGAGAGGAAGAATACGTAATGTATGCGTCGATCGCAACTCTACTCGTTGTTGTCGTACAGCCACGAATTGCATACCCGTATTCATGATGGCATATCTGAGATGTTCCTGTATACCTATCAATTCTCCATTTCTAATGTTGTATCCGTAAAAGGAAGATATATTTTCGAATCAACTTTAAACATAAATTTCAACAGGAACTCATTTTTTAATATTCGAAATTATTTATTAGCTATTACTTTCTTTTCTTTGCATATTTAAATCTATTTCTTTTTATTTGCGTATATTGAATATGCGTGATTTATCATGACACACTCATTTTTCTGCCGAAATTAAAAATTACAAATTTAAAACTTAAATTTAAATTTGAATAGATGTAATAAATTTTTCTTTTACTTTATTTTATACTTCTCATGCACTTTAATTCGCGTGTACATTTACTCGAGATCGCGACACAATCATTTGTTGCATATAGGGTGCAGAAAAATTTAAGCGTTTTTCTTCTCAAATAAAATCGTCAAATAAAATGTACATAAATCTCATAATTAGAGTTTTATCATGAAGTATCATTAAAATTAGCAGTAGTCCCTCTCTTTCTCTCGTCGAGGTATGATTACAGGCAGCAATGTCGAGATTACAAGCAAATAGGGTGTTGTAAATTTTCGATGCTATGCGTCGGTAGGAGAAATAAAAGGCTCAATTATCGCTTCCTTTGCGCGTAAGATTCTCGTACAAGAATGCAGATAATCGCCTTCGTTAGCGGGATTAAGGATTACCGCTATCGCGTCGTATCCTAAGGCAGCAGCTTCACCTTCGTCGTCCTCGTCGTTACCATTGCGTTTTACCCTCCGTTATCTTTATTAATGAAGATTATACATTTTTGTAACTGCTCGTTGCAAACTTGCAATGAACATCGTTCTTCGTACGGTTATCATCCGCTGATACGTTCTCTCCCATACCGGAAACATCTCACTTCGCAGATTATATGAATGACAGTTTTGATCAAGAGTGGCATTATCTTTTATTTAATCATTTATTTTCAGTATAGCGTTCCGTTCTATTCAATGTATTTCTATTCAATGCGCAATTTTTTTTATTTAGATTTATATTCTCATTTGTATTGCCAGCGCAATTACATGGTGAAATAGTCAATTTTCGATCATTTTTTTACATTTGTGGTATTTTTGTAATTGTTAATATTACAAATATATCAGGAATGTGCAATTAATCGAAAATTTCAATTTCAAATATGAACAATTATAAAGCCACAATAAATATTTATACTTCTTTCAATTCAATAGTATTATTTGTCTGCTTGAGGTTTCCATGATGTTGTTTCGAAGGTAATAGGAATATGTAATATGTGCTTTTCATCGGAGATATTTGATCGTTTCCTTTGCTAGTAACAAGGGTTCACGATATTCGACTTATAATGACGAGAGTACTCGTAAATTACGACGTCGAGCGTAAGAGAGAGATCCGCAGGGAGAACAGACGAAGAAAAGGGGGAGAAACAGACGGAAGGGAGAGAGGTTCTGGGTGTCGATGAAAGGGAAGCTGGAAGCGTTGCTGCGAAACAGCAATCGCATGGTACGCACAACCCCGTCCGGTGACGGGAGGGGTCGAGGCGGGGAGTATTATACGCTGAAAACGCAGTTTGTCTTATCATCCGCCATCTAGCAATGGCGAGGAGCATTGCTTTACGACTAATGGACTTGCACCGGTAAATCACCGGATACAATGCGCGCCGGTCCGCTCCACGATTTACGAGGGTCCAGTTGCGCGCGGCCGAGTTCCGCACGGTATAAAAGATCAGGACCAAGTTAAAAGCGGAGAGCCGCGCGACGCTGGAAGACGGCACGGGGGCAGGAAAGAGATCCCGAAGACGCGCCGCTCTCGTCGTGCCGCATCGCGCCGCACGGTATCGATCCGTAGGATCTCCCTCTCTTTCCTTACGACCATAAATACAACATCGTAAATCACGCGAAACTTAAGCGGCATTCGGCAAGGTATTTTCTTAACACCTCGTCAAAAAGGACGCCTCCGTCGACAATGAGTAATCTCGATACCATTGATAAATTTACGAGGCGGCGCACGGTGACATTGTGACCGTGTAATTTGGGCTTTCCCGATTTTAACGGCGGCCCGGCCAACGTGACATCCCTTTAACGACACTAAAGGTGAAAAGATAATGATCTAAAAAGCCTCCACAGATACATGTATATCTTTCTGATATCCGTTACAAGTTAAATCGAGGTGGAGCGATGTAAGGGACGATACGAAACGGGGAATCGTACGTGAATGGCATTAAAGCGACGCGAAATTGCTTAAATTTCAATTACTATTTGCTGAGCGTCCATCGACTTGCATATCAGCGTTACCGTTGTGATTATACTTGAACGCAGGTAAAAGATAGGGGTCCTCTCGACCCAGGCGCGATCACATCTTAAAAAGCACTTTCAATGTTTTAGAGCGAAAAGCACTTAGGAGCCGCCTCGGGTATGGCGTAATAGTAATAATAATGTTATCGAGCATTTTATCTGAACAAGCAATAAATGTTTAGCAAGGTACGGTTACGGCCGCGTAAACAAGGATCATGGGGGCGTGAGTAAATCTATAAAGATTTGATACGTTTTGCCTTAAGGAGCATACGCGCTTGGATTTGGCAGGACGTAATCTTCATGATATCTATTTTAATTGATAATCTATCAGCGAATGCGAGCACAGGTTGAGGTTTATTTCGACGAATTGTCATAAAATTTCGAAATACATTTTTGAATTATAATCCCTATTTAACCTGAAAGATAAGAGAAACAGCGCTCTATTATGAACTCTGAAAATCGAAAGCGGGAAATTCATGATTCAAAACGAGCAAAAATTCTCTTTTTATCTTGGCGATACTTTCAAAGGGACTTCGCGCGCGGCTATCAAAGAGGTGGCTAATTAAATTATTTCGTGCATCGATTCAGCCGTCAAAGAATCCGTCGGTTACCTCTTCGACCAGTCACCACTCGATTCGAGGGGCTATTGTATCCATCAATAGTTTAGTACATCTCATCAATTAAAGAGAACTCGAGAGGCTGGGAGGAACGAATTGCCTTCTTTTGAATCGAACAGTTTAAGTAATATGATGTATCTGTTATAATTTCTTCTCCCTTTTTTCCCTGTTACATCATATTTTTTTTTAATCAACGCGGTTTTCGTGTCTTCGAAGATATCTGGAAAAGAAAGTCTTAATCATTTCACGTATTCCGCGTTGCATAAGACTCAAAAAAATGTAAATAAGTTTTCAATGTACCGAAATAAATAACAGCACAGGAACACATTTAAATTAGTACCTGGTTAATGGCGTCAAAATAGTACCTGTTGGTACTGTACCAAGTGACTTTTAAGTTAGACTATGGTGGCTTCTGCCCATTAAGCGGATAAGATCTTCGACCGGTTGATCGGACCTTTACTCTCCCGACCCCAATTTGTATCTTTCCACCATCATCGGTGCTGCCTTTAGCGGAGCCGGCTTTGTCGGAATGCGAAAAGTGACGCTTGGCGCTCCGATAAGATCGCGGCAATGCTGCAAGCCCTCGGGAAAAGTTGCTGAAAAGAAGAAAATAATGATATATGTCGAATTTAACAAAAAAAAAAGAAAAATTTTGCTTCAACATGACTAATTGTAAGAAATGATTTTTTTTTCTTCAAAAATCATTACGTATCATACGAGAGATCTGGATCCTGCGTACTTAACGTGAATGTGATTAATATTCCTGATGGTGAAATACATTTGTCATTCTACCGAGAAATTTTTCGGGTATCGTTGGCCGAATTTTGAAACTGAACCTCGCGCAGCATGATGCGAGGTTCACCGAGAAGAATCGGGTAATGAGTTAGAGCAGACCTGGCGCCGGCGGCTGCGTCACGGCCTTATTTAGTTGAGACGGTTTTTTGT
Source organism: Tetramorium parvispinum (assembly GCA_011638315.1). NCBI lineage: Eukaryota > Metazoa > Arthropoda > Insecta > Hymenoptera > Formicidae > Tetramorium > Tetramorium parvispinum. Next base: position 37,488 of record VBVR01000255.1, on the reverse strand, counting down.
CATTTCCCCCTGGATTGGATAGGACCACAAGAGTTGCCGAAAAATACCGGCTTACCGCGCCGTATAAAATAATTGCTGGATTATTGTAACAAATCCCGACGGATTTTTTTTCCCCATTCTTTAATCAATATCTTTCGCCTTTACAACTTTTTGCGTCATGAGATGCATCGAGTACACACGCTTCTTTCAACGCCGACACAGATCAAGGTCGATGCTCCACAACTCGGTAAAGAAGCGACGAATGAAAGCTTGCGTAATTAAAGCTTAAGAGAAAAAAAAAACTTCTAAACGTGTGCGTGTAACGAGAATAACGCACGACACGTTGCCGGACAGTGGCGTTCGATTTACGCTCGATCAAATTCAATTAAAACGCGTAACGAACCTATTCGAAGGTCATCATGGGACGGATATTGACGGGTCCAAGGGTTCGACGTGTCCCGTCGCACTTTGAATTACTATTGGATTATACAGCCAAATTCAAGGTTTTGGCTTCGGGCTGCGCGGCGCGGAGAAGAAGACGAGGGTCTGACTGCCGCTTTATTGTGTCGGCTTCTCTCCTTTCGCCTTCCCTCGATAAAGGATAGCATTAGTAATGGGTTTTAATTACTTTATAATGAGGCCGTGATTTGGCTTCCTCGACTGGCGCCAAGGTTGGGTGTACTTTAGAAAAAAAGACGCTGCCGTGCGGCTCTCGCGGTTTGCTGGCAGGTTGATGGCTTTATACTCCATTTTATAGCGAACAAAGGACGCGCATATTCTGATCTTTTCAATGCGCGATAATGAATGCGTGACTATTATCATCAGCATTTTCATAAAAACTTAAGCTAGTTTCTATTAATTTCGAAACTGATCCGAATCCGCGGCTTATTCAACCTAAACAGAAAAAACCAATGCGAGAAAGGCATAAGAGACTAAAATAACGATTAAAACGAAGAGCAAGCTATATATTCTCATAATGCACCATTACTTAACGATGGTATACTTACACGTAATTATCCTTCAAAGGAAAATATATGTAATTGCGAGAAGAGATGTGCTGGTCGATGATTAATCTTGCGTAGGGGAGATGTAGACCGATGTTTATTGGCAACGGTGACACGTGTTCGCCCGAGCCCGCAGCCTATTAACGATTCTGAGCAGCTCATTTAGATACCTGCGTCTTCAGCGTCGAGAGCAGCCGCGAGAGGGATGGGAGAGGAGAACGAGAGGAGCGACTAATGCGTCTGTGGCTACCTGAAAAAGCGCTCGCGCGGCTGAGCATCAAAGGATTCTTTGGCGCCGGCTGCATCCTTCCGAGACATCGCGTTGATGTCTCGCAAGCGCGCCGAGTTGCCAAGGGACTTTACATAAGATCGCTCCGATGTTTTACACGGCAGAATCGTGTCAGACGAGACGTAAGAAATCCCGAGGGTGACGACACGTGGCTTTCGATGACGATCGTATCTATCTACATTTATGTGACAACAAACTATCTATCTCGTCTTTGTGTGTGTGTGTGAAAGTTTCCAATCTTTTACTAGAATAAATAATTATAGCAATTTCAATTATCATACGGATACAGATCGACATATAATTTAGTATTCATTTTTATAAGTATAAATATTATCGCTATTTCTCGCAACACGGTTGGTTATTATCGGTTATTGTTAACTTGTTCGAGTCTAGCAGATATTTATTTCAGCAATTCAGAATTATCGCGATCTATTAAAGAATAACAGATCTACTTATCTGTTCGTATTAAGTGGAGCTTCGCCTCGAGCGATGTGAATATTTGAATCAACGCTCGGAATACAAATTGCGATATTCTCTTATCGCTGAACGTGTTCTCGGAACACGTCGGTGATGATCGTTCTTTCCTCCTGTTAATGACAGTTACCGCAGGAACGTCGTGAAAACCGCGGCGAATCCCGGACGTGCCTGACCCTGAAGCGAGACGCGCGCAATTCTACTTACCGTCTGTTTAATTCGATCAATTTGCGTTGCGGGTCGCGATAAATCCCGCTAGCAAATCGAATGCAAATTGCAAATAAATTGCAGCCCTACTCTCGTCATTTGCGCGGCATGCAACTTCTATGAAACAATTTCCCTCTGGCTCTCCGCGCCTCTCTGCCTGTTCTGTCCTTTTACTTCTACCCTTCTCGGAGGATCCTTCTCCGACCCTCTCTCGTCGCGTTGCGGCCCTTCTCTCCCGGTCTCCTGTGTCAATCAGCTAATTACTCTGCCCTTCGGATCAATTATATCATTATTTAATTAATTGCGTGTACGTAATTTCAGCAGGCCCGACTCGCCCTCGATTCCTTGCCGCGTACGCACTAATTACAACCCCTCCGGTCGATCGCCATTGCTCTATGTGCGCGCAACCGTATATACGAGTCCTATAAACGCGAGCACGACATGACCGCGGGCGGTATTTGCATCTTCTTGCGTTATTACCGGATGAATGCGATCGACGTCGCGTGTGCGCGAGCCACTTTCGGAGTCTCATCGCCGATACAAGCCGCATCGTCGTATTGCGGATTACATGATCGTACAGCTATCTCCGAGAGGTATTTACGTCCTGTTTGCGTGGAACAAGATACGGAGGCGGTTTCTTCCATGACAACGCTGACGATACATAATTCCGCGAATTGAAAACGGCATTCGGTGTTTCGTGAGACTTCATTATTCTTTTTTTTTTTATGTAACAAGGATATTATGGAAAATGAAAATTATTATTACATTTAAGTACGCATGACTCTGCAATAATCATCACAATAGATAATGTCCGTAACGTCAAGTAAGTCGTTCATATTTCCTCTTTTTTTTTTACAAATTATTCTAGATTTGCAGAAGAAATGACTTGACAGTATGTGTTTGCACAAAACAGGTCGACGACGCGGATAATATTTCAAAACACACGCTATTTCGATGACCCCCGTTAAATTGATGTCTAAAGCTAGTTCGCGAATGAAACTATACTTGTCGGTTGCGTCGGCAACAAATGCGCTGTACAATTACCCGCCATTTTCAAGTGTACACGCTGCATGCACGTACGTGACACGAGCGAATGGTTTAGCGAGTGTGCACCTGAGCGTCGCCATGTTTCGACTTAATATCGATCGTAGATGCTCGGTACCGGCAGGCAGCGATGCTACGAATGCATTATGCACGCTCGTACAGAAAGACGGGCTGCCTGGAACGACTCGTTTACTCGGTGCGATGCGTGTCAGTTGTTGAACGGGGTATCCGCAAATTGGTCGTACAAAGGGCGATTTTTCGATGAAAAAGTAAAACTAAGCAATTCAGCTTTGTCATTTAACCATATGGAATTTAATGATTAATCACTTTTGCGTGCCGTCTGCATCGCGATCATATAAAAAGAACCGTCACGGTTTCATGCGGGGTATATTATTAATTATGCGTCTGTACCGAGTGGATTAAAAATGATGGTGCAAGCCGGCCGGTTTATTTTTAAGAGAAGTGCATACGAAAATTGACTTTACATAAATTTATTCTGCATTTAAGTGTATATAGTTTTCGAAAATTAGTGGAAAGTTAAATTTTAAACATTTAAAAACAGAAATGCAAATGAGATATATTTTATATCACATTTTTCTATTCAAAATGCATTAATCATGTTTATTTACTTATAGGATATTAAACTCTAAGTAATTAATCAAATACGCTCTGATTCCATACTAATTAATCATTTTGCTCCAAGTCGCTTTATTATTTCACGAATGAGTTTCTTATTTACGGTAATATTTTTGTTGAGTCTTTCTTAATAAATCAAGTTTAATTTAATTTAGCTCGAATGCAGAATAAATAACATTTTTTAGATATTAAATTAGGCTTTAAAATTCTATATATACTTAATATTAATATTTTGTTGTTAATACATCCATTATTAAATTAATTACGAATACACTTGAGTCAACCCGAACGTTTATTATAAGCGTGATCTTTTCAATTTTATTTTTGTACATTTCTGTAATTAAAAGAAAATCAGTACAAGTAAAACACGCGCAGTCTGACACACTCGCCGCATGCTGTCCCATTATTTAAGGACAAGCGTTCTTAGGTCGCATCAAGCAAACATCCCTCCTTTTGTATGTAAGCGTGTCATTACCGCTGTAAAATTAAGTGATAGCTCATGGTTGTATCAGTTTTCCCATCAATCAGCCCCTTCGAATTGTAGACTATTGCACCTGCCAACGACACGAAAAGCCGCTAATACGGCATTCGTTGAACACTAAAATTACGCCGGCGACTTGTAATCGCTCGCTTGTTCAGGGGATAAGAGACCCTTCGGTCTCGCTCCCTGAATTTGCAAACTTTCCATTTTCGCGCAGCTTTTCATAATATATTACAGCTATATTATTTTCTCGGGGACACCGTCTTTTTTTTGTCCATTTATTCGGCTCTTCCGATTTCTCTCCGCGAAACTTTCACGCGATCGGCTAACACAATCACCGCATCATCAACCGCAGCTGGTAGACACGACGGGCGATAAAGGCTCCACGTCGCTCTCTGTCTGTACGTGGAAATCGCTTTCGAGTTAAAAAAAGGAGAGGCGAGGGCAGATGAAAGAAGAGGAAACGTATTCCTCCGGGATGTCCGCGGGCTTTATGTCCCGTCGTAAACCGACTACGCTTTCGCCGTTTCGAGGGGGCGGTGGCGGCTGCCACCTTCGGCTATAAAAGGCGATCGACCCTATATCCTCCTCCCGTGGCTAATGAGCCGTGTGTGTTTATGCGATCTGCGATTCGGCTACCGGGTTCCCGTGGCCCTGGTCGTTAATCGGAATTTATAATGCCTCGTGATGCGGCGGCCCGGACAAGTCTGTCGGCAATAGGCGCATTTGTCTTTATTTCGCGGCAAAAATACAGCAAGGGTATTTTGAGGAGGAAAGGAGGAAGGCCAATGAGGCCGATTTTTGGCCATGAATGTCCCACTTTCTTAATGAAATATTCGTACAGTTGAGATTGAGAGCTTTCCGAATCGCCCTACGAAAGCTTTTTTACGTTGAAGAAAACTAGAGTTACAAGCCTTTAAAGTTTGAGTAATGAGAGCCATAGAATGATCAATAGTAATATTTGGTTCTCTATAAGAACTAAACAAACTATTTTTATTGCATTAAATATTGCAAAGAAATATTCTGCTATAATACTATATATAAAGTGTAATATATTCTGCATAGACTCTCTCAACTTTAGATTCTAGAGTTTGCTTGCGAAAACAGAATATTTTTTTTATGCAGAATATATTATATTTTATATATACTTTTGTAACAGAATTTTTCTTTCTATATATTTAATACATTAAAAATAGTTTGTTTAGTTCTAGTTTGTCTAGATTCTAGAGCTTGCTTGCGAAAGCAGAATAATTTGTTTTATACAGAATATATTTCTTCTCTCGTAACTCTCTCTAATTTTCGCCAACGTAAAAAAATGTTCATAGAGCGTTTCGAAAAGTTCTCAACTTCAACTATACGAATATTTCATTAAAAAAGTGCGTTGGCCCAATGCAGGGTCCAAAAATCGACCTTATTGACCCTCCTCCTTTACATTCATTCCGACATTAAGGATAGCATAATGAAAAGTGTAACGGGGTTGATATATTAAGAAGCTTTAACCAAAAACCACCCGTTTGAGTTTGATTGTCGCTTTCTGGCAGTAAGATTCATTCCAATGTTTAGTTTAGAACCCGTTCAGATACAGAAGAAGCAAAGATTCAGAATAATCAAATGATCGAGGTTGGAGGCATAAGGAGACATGAATGGCATATTCGTATAAAGCCGCTGGCACAGGGAACTCATCCGGAATTAAAGCTCCAGAACCACCCAGCGACGCCCTGGACCACCTAGGGGTCGACGGGGGCGTTGGCTCGGCCCGTCCTTGATACGCCTCTGCGTGTGCTGCCGTTGAAACCTCTTCGGGGGCCAGTAGCCGCCGCACACGCGCTATTCTGCCGTTGCTCTCAAGAGCACACGCGTACCAGCCGGGCTTGGAATTATCGCGGCAGGGGCGTGGACCGGTCTCCCTCGCCGAGACCCCCGAAATCCGACGACGCAACCCGCCGTCGACTCCACGGGCAAAAAACCAAGGGTGACGAACGTGCGCTCGGTCATGAAGCGCGAACGAAAATAAACTCGATGCGCGTCGGCTCGCAGCGGCTAATGCGATTCTTTCTGAAACTAACGAGTATTCATTAGCCTTCGATACTTTCGATGAGGGAGTCGTTCGCGCGATCTTAGCGCTAGTTAAGTTCCGCGCTTAAGCGATCACGTAACGAACCTCGAAATTTAATTGCTTGTAAGCTCCGGTTAACTGCGAATTTAAAAGTAACGAGGATAGGAAACAAAGCGTAAAAAAAGTGAGATAAGAATTCAACGTTCCGAAGTCTGACATTTTCTCTCAGAGATTATTGATCATACGCGATCAATAATCTCTGAGACTCTGTCTTGGTCGGAAACCAAGAAATATCTCCCTTTTTAGAAATCTCCCATGCTGGTTTAATTCGTTTCCAGCGGTTTTGTCGGATCTTTTAGAAAGTTGATCTGGCCAATAGAAGCGGCCGGAAAAAAGTTATAATAACGACTGCGTGGGCGGGGTTCTGTCCAGCAGGAATATCTAGAACGAGCACAAAGGATTTTCCTTTGTTCTACCGACACTTTTGGGTCCCGAGTCTTGATTCATTTCGGGAAGCAGAGTGTGGGCCTGGCAAGATTACTGTTTGCTTAACTCATTAGGAAAGCTGATATGTTATTAAATTTGTAACAGGTTTCCTGATAGTTTGATGTTTTTTCGTAAAATGAGTAAAGTGTGGGAGTCTGAGTCGTAGAGCAGCTTTCCTTCGCGGAATCGTGAGCTTATAAATCTAGTCAGAAAAAGATTCCAGCTAGAATACTGAAAAAAAAAATCAAATTTCTTACTATCTATTCGGTTTTACGTCAGAAAATTGAACGACAGTTTCCTTTGTCTTATTTTATTTTCGAATTATAAGAAATTTGAAGTAAAATAAGCGACTATCCTACGAAAAACGATTCTGCCAAAGACGTCTTTTGAAAGTCCGGCGCAGTACGTGGCGATGCCGGATCGAACGTGCACAAAGCGCGAGTTGAAACGGTCACCCAACGTACGTTGCGTCCTCGTAATCGGATCCGCGCACCCCTGCATCCTCAAAAGGTAAAGCGTCCGGGCGTCGAATTCAGCTGTTTCCGGTGGGCGTTGACGTGAAAACGGGTTCGCGATTCCTTTCGATGCCCGGTGCCGAAATCGTGCAATGAGAGACTTCCCGCTATACCTGCGATAAAGCGCCGGAGCTGTGCTAAGTACAAAGGGTGGAACGAGAGCGCACGTGAAAGACGCTCGAGTAAAAATCGTCCCGATGGGTGCGGAAGCGACGATGTCACGGCGGCAAAGGGTGCTGGCGCGTGTGCCCTCGCCCCTTAGATCTTGCGCCTTCAGGGGCGTATCCAACAAACTCCCGTCGTAGAGCACCGCGGGGTTTCCGGGGTGCCCCTCCAAACGAATTATCGTCCCGGGAGGTACGTTCCCTTTCGCCCCCTCCGACGACGGACGCCGCGATGATTACGGTGTCTCGGATTTCCTCGCACTATACGGGATGTCGCGGGATACGCGGCCTTATTGTCTACCCATTTGGGCCTCCGAATGATGTTGCGCCACCGCTCACGAAAGTTTTCATCTAATCATGAATCTAATATTTCGTCATTTTACTCTTGTATGGGTGTCTAATGGGTCGGACATAACGTACGGCATCTGTTCACACGATCGTTTATGGAATTGTTTATAGGTCGCTATTATATTTTTATTTGTATGGAGAAACTGATAAAAGCATTCTTTACAATCGTTTATTATAGTTGTAGGAAAGTTTCACTTTTTTTTCAAAATATTTCTTTCTTTTTCTTTTTACAAAAATGCAGTTGTGGAAGAATACAATTTCATGAATGTTTAAATAATTATTTTTCTTCCGATATTTTTCTCATCCGATTGTTCTGTCAAACGAAGAAAAAAAATTTCTAATTCACAATGCATGTCGCGAATGATCTCGCGACCTCACGCGCGACACATTCAATCCCCGACGAGGAAGACATTTCGCGCTCAGCGTTAATTGCGGCGTCAAGAATGATTTTACAGCCGTGGCGAATATCCACGCGCCAAAACTGCAATTGCCCGCAGTTTGAGGGCCGCGATTAATCTTGAGATTAAAGTGAGAGACTCGGTCGGCTGTAATGCCGAGGGAGCGAGAGAGCGAGGGGCAGCGAAGATAGCAGGAAGGACAAATAAGAATGGTAATTATTGTAATCTCCACGCGGTGGGAGGACAGCTGGGAGGTCCTGCTGCTCTCCTCGCCTCAGCCGTATCTAATATCGGAGGCTACCGCAAAATTATCTTCTCAGGAGGTCCATTTCTTTAATTTATATTATTATTTAAGACGTCTGTAATTGAGATTACGTTTTCAACGTCACGCCTCGTATCTGTTAAACAGACATCGGCGAGTAGACACTTCTTGGCGCTGCTTCGAGAAAACGCGATTAATAGGATTGTCCGAATTGGGAATACGTGCATTTTCCAGCTAACGAATAATTTGCATAGAATGCTCGAAGTAATTAATCAAAGTACGTCGACATGTATATTCTGCGAATTTCAAACTTAATTTTAAACTTCTAAACTGTCATTTACATACAATTACGCCAATCTTCGGGCAGTAATCGAGACTGGTGGAAATAAATTTTGCAAGTCGACCGGATGGATAATGTAACTTTCGTGCATCACGCTCAGATAATGTTGCATACTAGAAATGGCAAGAGATGTAATCGGTGTAACGTTGGAATTCGCGATCCAATCGTTTGTCGCGTTGGCTGTTAACGCGGACGTATCGCGGCGTATCGAAGAGGTGCGCGCGTCTCAGGTGAGCTATCAGGTTGTTCAGGTATCGTCCTGCCCCGCGAATACCATTGGTCGAGGGCAGACCACGCCTGCTCACCTGCAGCTAGCACATTCCGTGGTGGGGTTGCAACTTACCTGTCGCTGACGTCACCGAAGTCACGCTAAGTCCGCAGGTAAATGCCTTCCTGCATTAGCCGCCTTCGCGGCATTTTCGCTTGTTCGTTTATCGCGTATCCTTTCGTATCGGTGTTAGAATAGAGCTATAATCCTTGGAGCTATGAATGTAAGTACTACGGGATATAGCATTTTACAGCGGACAATTTTATTACATAAAAAAATATAATTACAAATACAATTATATAAAACATGTTGGTAAATGCGATAGTTAAATAATAAAAAATATATAATGATAAAAATCTTAAAAAATTAATATAGAACGGCAGGAAAATATTATATTATGAAACATCAGCCAGAAATAATTTTAATTCAGACGAGCGTTGAATTAAGCATAGACGAATTCTATATCGTCCTTACTAGAAAACACCATAACGGATCGGTCGTTATTTATTATCCAGCTCGCATTTGCCGGGTATTTTTCGGGCCTGGCTCACTCTCTCTCCCGAGTCGTAATTGTCGGAGCGAAAAAAAGAGCGATGGTCGCAGCCTCGGTGGGTTTCATGGCGCGCGGACGAGCTCGCGGGGCCCCGGACGCGTATGAAAATTCATGAGCGCCTGAAGTCAAAGGCAGTTGATATCCATATTCAGAAAATGGCGTCGTTAACATTAAACGGGCACCATTATGCGTGGCTACCAACACGCGCGCGCTCGCGCTCACGCGCACGCACATACGGGTGGTTGGCGTGCGTGTGTGCCCCCGCACGCCACGGAACTCCCAGGAGAAGCCCCGCGCGCGCGTGCAGTGCGCGTTACACGCTTGCATTCGCGGTGCGCACGTTTCCCGACGACGGCATTGCTCCTTGGCATGCGACGACAGACGATCGTCTCGCTCGCTATCATTTTCGAGCCGTTCCATTTCGAAAGGGTGTGACTCGGGGTGTAACTCGCGAAGGAGAGAGAGATCGGCCGCCGATTACCCCCGAGATCGCCGGACGATACGACGCCATTAGGGTACTTATCCTTTCTCACGGTACGTGTACCGGCAGCGAACGATAATTATTTAGCGCCGCTACGGTGAATAGGGCCACCGCCTCCCGTCCACTCGTCTGAATATCGACCGACTGAATCCCGTCCTCTGGATCCCCGGTCCGGTTGTAATTTTGTTCCAACATATGTTAATTCGCAATATCCGATGTAGCAATCCGCCGCGATTTTCTTTTATGAGCGATAAGTATACTTTTCGCGAATACATTGCGTTACCGTGATGTAACCCGCTCGTCCGACGGACATTTAATCTCTTCGAGATTCAAATACTTCCAGCCGGCTCGAAGCCCCGCTCACTCTCCTTTCGGGAAAGCGAGCGGAACGCAAAGTGTTCGACATCAGAGAGAGCTCCGAGCTGAGCTAATATTGACGCACGTAGGATAGAGATAACGGCAATATTGGATGTCCCCTGGTCGTGAGCGGAGGAAACGATCGGCGCCCCCTCCGGATTTGCCTTCGTAGTCGCAGCTCCATTGTGGCATGTTCGATGAAGCAAATGCACATCGGCGGTGCGCTCTTCGGCGGGACCGCGCCTCGGCGAGCGCACAGCTCGGCCTACATATATATCTATATACGCGGAGCCCGCGCGCGTGTGCGCGCTGCTGGTACACGCTCCAAGACACCCTGCGGCGCAGGGTATTTACATATCAAAGTGACGATGGTCTCTCGCACCGTGCTGGAACTGCGCTATCCGTCGACAGACCGCGCGAGGGGATGCGAATTTTCCTCCGCATTCCGGCCTGTCGCCCGTCCATTCGCTCGCCTCTCGAATGGATGATGAAACGATTTTCTTTTACGGCTCCTACGGCTATAAACGGCTCGCGTTTAAGCAAGACGGTGCTTTTTGCATCGTCAAGTTCGATTTGATAAAAAATTAAATATTAATATTTTATATAGAGTAAAGCGTAAAGGGTAAGTTGAATAGCGGAGAAAATTGGATAATAGTAAGCATTTGCGCAAATATAAGAAAAACACGGGACGCCATGCAGACTACAATATCCTTTTTGCTGCCAACCTCAAATATAAAACATGGCGTCTCGTGTTTTCCTTATATTTGCGCAAATGCTACTATTATCCAATTTTCTCCGCTATTCAAATTATCCCGGTGTACCCTATTTCAATTTAAGGGCCGGTTTTTCCAACTTCTTGGTAAGCTAACTATATAGTTAAATCATATTTCTGTCTTTGTTTTATCTTTAAATTAGACAAGTTCAGACGTATGTTGGAAAAACCGGCCCTAAATGTATTATTTTTCGGCGACAATGATTGGTACTTTAGGTCCGAGCTCTGGAAAATCAGTGAATGACTTGATTGAAAAGACTTTCGTTCAATCATCTATCACGCATCGCACCCCGGCTAGATGTCAACGTGACATCCATCACAGTCTCACGAATTTGTCAACAGGGGATAGCTCCGGGGCACTTCGATTCAGGAGGTCCCCTGCGGCGCGCCTACCTTAGGATTCCCACGTCGGAGGGTATACTGTCACAATACACTCCCCGCGTGCCTTAATTCACGGCTAAACTCGCTGCTAAAAGCAACGAAAGCGGCTATAAACTTACGAGACAAACCCGCAATGTGCGACATCGATCGCGTTGTTATGCTACAAGCTAGGAATCGGGATCAGTGAATGTTTTACGGCATTGAAATGCTTCTACGGAAAAATTTTCAAATTTTAATTCTTTAAGAGAGAAAGAATTAAAATTTGAAAACTCTTCTTTTTTTTTTATTCCGAAGTACACTGCCCGAAGGAATTCGTTCCTAGACCCCTCTTGCGGGACAAGGGGAACATAAGAATATATTCATGGCACCATCAGTTAAATTTATTTTGCAGTTGGCTGATGCCGATTGCACATACGCGTTTGATACATCTCGATTCGTTGATAGTTTTAAGGACTAAAATGTTACGTCCGCGAGATGATAGGAACGCATTATTGTCAGGCAGTGTACATGTATGCGCCTTTCATTGTCGTGATGAAAAGGCAATTGGATATGCTGGATCCCGTAAATAGGCGACAAACGCCGCGAACGAGTTGAACACGCTTATCTTGAAACCAGATAGAACGCAAATCACATCGTCAATTGCAGAAACGAGCATTGTTCTCCCTCTCCCCCTTCCCGCTCGCAAGTTAAGAGCCTTGCCGCGTGCACGACGGCTACTATGGTAGATCCGCTATATGATTAGAGCTTGCAAACTCCGCGCGGTAAAAGTGGAATATACGTGGGTATCGAGCGCTACGACGTCTCTTTAAAACTTGTCCTTTCGTAACTTTATCCGTCGGTTATGGACGTGAGAATGTGGGAGGCGGGTAATAAGCCGGAAACGATTGCGTGCTATGCCATCGGGGAATAAATTATTTTGCGCGTTCCAGGAAGGAAGACTTAACCCCTTTCGCAGTGCGCGATTTTTTCCACTTGTTCTTAATTCCGCCCGTTGTATATTTTATGCCCTGCGGAAAATACGCGGTATATGGACGCTGATATGAACTTTGTGTTCCAGGGAAGTGCTCTACTATTTTCCTAACTCGCTGCGCGAATAATAATTTCAAATGGAAGTTCATTGTAATGTGATATTTTAAAAAGACTGTTATACGTTCATTTCCCGCTAATATGATATTTGTGAAACAATGTAACAAGCACTCATGACATTTTCATCATTCAAGCATGATTTTCTGAGCGGTGACGTCGCGTTTAGTCGTATTAGCGGCGTCAGAGCGTTTCTTCTGCGGCGCACATTGCGTGGCGTCACGCCGTCGCAGCCTCTCGACGCGGTGGCTCCGGATCACAGGATGATCTCGATGACCCGCCGCTTTGAGGTCAAGGTAGGCCCCCTCCGCCAATGGGTTCCCGTGGATCGAATACAGAAAATCAGCGGAACGACTTAATAAGGCACGATTGCGGGACGATTGCTTCACCCGGCCGCTCTGTGACGATTTGCATACACGATTATAGGCCGCGGAGGGCTTGAACGGAGGAGAGGAAAAAAATATCGAATTCCTCCTCTAGAGAGAGGTGGGTCGAGGCGAGATGCCAAAAATGTCGGCTATATCCGCCTGCATAGGTATCGCGCGCCTGCATTTACGTGCTCGTACTATTACCATGCGGTAAACTCGGGTAACCTTCTCTCGGGTGAGCGCACCTTCCAACGACTAAACGCGCTCGTTACGATTTCCACGATCGCGAAAGCGTGAGTTCTCGATCCCGCGGCGCAAAAATTTCTGGCAACAAGTTCATACAGAATCGCGCGCATCTCCTTCTTCACTTACGACTCGCTAGTGGCGAATAATTTTCAATTGAAATATTTTACGGCATTTTACCTTCGGCAGCGCCGAAATAATATAATCGTCTGGCAACTGCCGAGTGCTAAGTCGTCCCTTCGTTAGTTTCGGCTGTTTTCGATTTTGCAATAGTGCGAAACGCGAGACGAGACGCAATGTCTAGAATGACAAGCGTTCCCGTCGTTCCGGCGGATACGTACATATCACATGAATTAGAGATAGAGTACGGCCATTTATTAGATTCGCCAGCGGGGTAATAATAACTTGGCAATAATTTCGTACCGAGAGACTACAATGGCGACGGTAGAAAGACCGGCCGCACAGTTGGTTGCGCATCTGCGACATCACGCGACTATAGTCGCCAGCATTCTGCACTTTTTGCGGCCTTTTTTTTCATCGCTGCAACGTTACGTCCGACTTGCTTTACCGTAGGATCGTTAGAAGAAAACATGACTTTCGTAATTTAATAATATCGATTGTTTACACGAAGTCAATCGTAATGCAGAAAAATTTGTCGCGAGTTTCACGTTTTACGAACTGACCATCGGTAACGATACCAGGCATGATAGCGTGCGATTATGTGCGGGCTTACGCAATACGCGGACGCAGGAAGAAAAAACAGGAAAAAGTACGCAATAGGGAGGCCTTTAATCATCTATGCTAAGTCGATTCGATTTCTCACGACCGATCGCTGTAATTGATCCCGTAATGCTGCCGCTGGTGAAATAGCCGCGCGATGTCACCGATTCCGCGATCCGGGCGGCGGACATCAAAGAAGGACGAGGCCGATCCGAGCGCGAGACCATCATAAACTTTCGCGAGCGGTCGGTCTCGCCTCATCTCGCGTCGCCGCTTCGCCTCGCCGCGGATCGGAACGTGATGCGAGCGCGGCGATTTATTTGCCATTGCCGCTCCTCATTTCGCGCGACGTGCCGCCGACGCGGCGTTCCTCATCGAGAACGCACGACTCGTATTGTCCGCATCGCGAAACCGTTTCTCTCTCTCTCTCTCTCTCTCTCTCTCTCTCTCTTATATATAGTTTATTCCGTAATCTGCTTTGTTCTTGTGATCAATTGCGAACGATCAAGAATTCTAATCGATTACAATATAAGCAATATTTTTTTTTAAGTACGCGATTAAAATATTTTAGTGAAGTAATATCACTGAATGTGATATTACTGTTGTCACTGAATGTGAAGTACACTGTAAACTCCTATGGGTTGCCACTGCTCCTACTCAATATTCGGTTAATTTGAGACTAAAACAATGAGATAAAATTAGCGACATATTGAGCCTTAATTTTGTTGTTAATTTATCTAATTTAATTTCCAAGTTAGTCAAAATTTTACCTTCCTTTTCGTAAAAATTATTGAAATATTGAGTAGGAGCAGTGGCGACCTATGGAATAGTTAAATATAACTCAAATTGAGTATAATTTGACACTACGAGTTTAACAGTGTAATATTACTGAATGTGTTATTACTGTTATCATTGAATCACTAAATGTGATATTACTGTTATCACTGAATGTGAAATAATATCACTGAATGTGATACCAGTGAAGTAATATCACAAAATAATGCGGAAAGCAAGCTGCGGTGCAACTTTGGATTGCGTTTAATGCAATCCGGTGGATCAGAGAAATGTCTCCGCATCGCGCAGACGGACAAAGTACATGCCGGTCAAAAAGTAACAACCGGAGGCCTTATCCCAGGGAGGAAAATTACGCGAGAATGAACGAAGGAGAGAAGTCCTATCAACGCTATTCGCCGCGGCGGCAGCTCGGCGGCCGTTCTTGAATCGCGGAGGGGATTTTTGTTGCCGAGTGTCGTCGCAATCGGGCGGCCTCATCGCACGAATTACAGGCTTGGCTCGTGTTCGTGGGTGCCTTTGAGAGTCGCGTGGATAGGCGGAGAAGCTTTGCTGGAGCACGCCGCAGTCTCCTCGGTGAATCGGCACGATACTGACAACGGCAAGCACTGTTGACCCTTTTCCTTCATCTTTTTATTCGTAAAATAAGAAGAAAAGCTATTTTTTTTTAATCAACTCCGAAACATTTGAGTTTAATAAAAATTCAAAATGGATTAATTAAAGAAATTTTAAGGAAATAAAAAATTAATAAATAAACTAATCATCCAACAGAGTAAATAAATAGCGAGTTTGAATTTCGAAAGTCTTATTCTTTCATGCTTCATACTACATTGCATGTGGCGATTCTTCTATCGATCAGTGCTGCCCTCTAATCGGCTGGCTGAAGAGCCACGGGTCGAGTAGCCGGTGCCGGACGGTCCAGAAAAGAGATTGCCTGCGCGTCGCTGTGGGTGCAATCGCTTGGAGAATGTTAATCGTGGGGACAACGACCCAGCCGGTGTGGTCCACCGGGCCAAAATTACATTTTCGGTTCTGGAGATACTCGGCACAATGTACATTAAGGTCATCCGGTTCGCGAGAGGCCGCCCGGCGATCCTTACTTCCACCTCCCATCCCCTCGTACAATTTTACCTGCCCTGATCGCGCTGGGGATACATGATTCACGAGTAAATTGAACCCTAAAATGAAACATGAACGTAGATTAATCAAATTTTAAATGAACAGCACGTATCATTTTATAAGATATCATTTTTCAACAAAATATAAATAGTAGCAATCGCTATAAAAGCGACATGAATGCTATTTGAATATCGGCAAATTGTTCCATGCATATATTCACGTTTGAATTACATTGTGATAAGAAACGACTGAGGAGTATAGTGAAGCTATTTTGAGGCAACAATGCGCGAGCGGGCTTCAAAGTTCCCATGTATCGCTTCGTGAGATCCATTTTCTTATAGCTCTTGCGAATTGACCGAGGACTATTCTTCGCCGGCAACGATTGAGCGTAACGACTGCCAAAGACGGGAGGGTCGTATTCCCCGCATTCGAGAAAGAGACCCTCGGAAACTCGTTCTCATCATTAGGGATGAGTGGCCCGTACTGCCCAGGGCCGTAGTCAGAACCGCCACGAGACGCTTGGCGTGGACGCTTCCGAAAATTGTCGACGATAAACTGGACACTCGACATCAGGTCCCCCGAGTGCTCGGAGCTATTTCCTGTTTGCTCCAGGCACGGGGCCACGGTATAACTCCGTGACCATAAAGACCTAATACATCCGCAAAGAGGGGTGTTCGCGATTGGGGTGTCGCGGCGTCCTTCGACTCGATCGTTCATCCCTTCGGTCCACCTTCCGCGCATCGCTCGGCTCCATTCATCGTCGGCATGGGAGGATATACAGTTGAAACTCACTGACAAATTGGTCGCGTGTCGAAAATGTACGACACTTTAATACCATACTTAAAGCGGAAGGAAGCTATAACTATTAAGTACGCGAATGAGTCGTCATTCGGTTGCGTAGGATTTTGCTTTGGATAGGAAATGGAAAGACTACTGGGAATTAGCTATAAAGATTGACATTCGGATCTTGCCAGCAAAACAGTAAATTATGAACATTTAGCGCAGCTCGCTCGAAAGTATATTTAAATGGCGGCGAAAGGATTAAGAAAAAAAAAAGGATGCTATCTGAAAGGAATGATTCCGAGGAAATTCCGAGCGTCGTTGACGATAAGAAGCCAGTTCGGTAGATATCGTTCTCGTCCTTCGGGCAAGCTATAAAGATAAATAGTCAGCCGGCAAATTTACACAATTTGTGGCGAACGACGGTCGGCGTGGATCTTGAAGCGAAAAGAGAAGCGGGGTGGTAAGATAGGTGGTAGAGGGAATAGCAATCTACGGAAATTGGCAAGAGCGACGAACCAATTTCCGAAAGAGGCCCGCAAACACCGGGCCAGGGGTCAGTCGGGGTGAGGGTTAATCGTCGATAAAACGATCCTCGTTAACGCGCTCGAGCGATATACGGCCAGGCTGCGAAAGCGAACGTCGCAATTGGCACGTCCGTGAACGTTGCACGCTACCGTGTCTCGGTATAAAGCATGTGTTAACCCTCGGTTAATCGGAACGAGATTAGATTTTGAACACAATTATTTTAATATTGATATAGCGTTCTTAATGTGCTTAGATTTTATCTTTAGTAAAGAGATAACGCGAAACTTTTATTTTCTTGTATTAAAGAAAATTTACATCTCCAATGAGAATATATACACTTGGCGCAAGACGCTATTATGTCTTTTGACAGATATAGTTGATATGTATAAAGAAAAATGCACATTTTTTAAATGTTTTATTTTAATTAATTTTTTAGCTATTTTAAAAATTTGCTCTTTATATATATCAACTATTTATAGGCTCTTACTTATCTTGTTTATTAACAAATGTTTATCTTTTAAAAAATCATATTTCTGACGAAGAACCGAAAAATATTAGTAAATCACGTTATTTGTATTCAAAGCGTTTTGCGGTAGATTCTTTTTTTTAACAAACAGAGCTTTTAACGATTATAGTTCTTCAATAAAAAACAGCACTTAATGATTCTTATCGATCGTCTAAAGAGACGAAGACAGAGGGCAAAGAGCAGAGTCTATATAGGAAGTAGGGCAAACACATGGTGGCAAGCAGCCCTTCGAGTTAGTTACACGCGGATTTCGGGCGAGGCCCGAAGGGACCTTTAGACTCGAGTATCGGAACGAATGATATTTATTGACCGAGCAAATCTGCAGACTATCCAAATCCCAAGGGTGGTCCTTGCATCTATGTCCACCGATAAATAATACCCACGGGGTGATCATAAAGTGAAAATAGTGCCGGCACTTATCCAGAAGAACGACCGTGGCGGAATTGCGAGTGTTGTATGATTTCCGCGTCAGTCTGATATTTTTATATTCCACTTGTCGCTTCACTCGAGACATTTTTGGAAAACTTTCAAGAACACGATCTGTATTCTCGATTAGAATATTATGAGATTCCTTATCTCTTTTTCAAAATTCAATTTATATTTAAATTTTAGAAAATTCGAAAATGAATGATGAAGATTATTCTTTGTAAGATATTCTAAGTACGTAAGATATTCTAACTACGTTATAAGTTATTCTTAATAAATTTGGACGTTTCTCTTCATCTACCAACTCTTTGAAAGATTAGCGTCAACGTTTTCCTTAATAATGTGTACAAATCGCTACCGTTCAATGGCTAATTTTCTAATCTAAAAACTTTCCATTTTTTTCTTTTAATAAAAATAAGAGAAAAAGCATGATTTTTTGCTATAACTGTGACATCTCGGGATACTCTAGCCCTCCATAGAAAGCAAAACTCCGCAATTTGCTTTGAACGAGACTGAGGTCGAACTATTAGCGTCTTACCTGGATGGATGAATAAAGGATCCTTTCTTTGATCCTAATAAGTCATACAGGTTCTACTCTATTGTGAAAGACGTGCGCGAAACGTTAGCGAACAACAATCTGTTGACATCCGATACTAATTGCCATTCTCCGTTTGATTGAAAGCCTTCTTATTGCCTGTTTTAAATTCTTTTTGGAAAAATTGTCGGATTTATAAACTTGCGAGGTCTGTAGGATCATTTGATTATGCACAAATATATTTTATATGAAAATAAAATTATCTACTTTATATTGTTTATAAAATTAAGTGTTTATAAAGTTTAAATAAAAATTCGAAAATCGTTATATCCATAATTGAATAAATTTGTTTATTTGAAGAAAGAATTTATTATTTGAAGTATTTCATACTAAATAAAAAAATATAAAATATATAATATTGCGTATCAAATACATATTTCTACGAATATTTGCTTTTCAACACTATTAATACAACTCAATATTATAAAGTATTGAGTTCTATTATAATAACCAGAATTTCTATTATAATAACCAGAATATTCGATCAATCTTACAAGATTTTTTGATTCGTTCGTTTTAACCAAATTTTTTTTTCAGCAAAAACTTGAAATTTTTGTGTATTGAGATATAATTACGTAACGTTAAGTAAGATTCTTTAATGCAAAAGAAATGGTACCGAAAGCAACGATATCCAAGACATATCGTTGAAGGCTTAGCAGCGCTTAGCATAGAGCGCCCTTATGACCAAAAAGAGATCTCTAATAATGTCTCATCTTTTTATAAATCGCAGTAGCGTCTCTTGACGATCTTTCCATCAAACCAAGCGGCTATAACGAGCGCTTTCTAGATTAGATGACCGATAAGACCCGCTGCTATATAAACTCGGACGAAGCTGCACACGACGTGATGCATGTTTCGGCGCTATTTGTTACGTGCACGTAGCGTTGACTGGCGTGAAAAAAATCGTATGTTTTTCAATGATTTATCGTCCTCCGGGTGAAAAAGTGCAACGTGGTTCGCGGCATGAGAAAAAAACGAAGGCACCGAGCGGTGAGCGAGTCTAGAGAAAGAAAAATATTCATTATCGTCCGAAATGAAGGGGCAAACTGAATAAAAAGAAGAAATGATATAGCTGCATAAAGTCAAACTTTGTCAAAGTAAATTATGGCTAGGTGAAAAAATATATTTTACTGGAGATGTGCTGGATAAAAAGAGTAGAGAATAATTAAAGAGAAGCGTTTAATAGTTTAAAGTGACCGTCGTTAGTCGCGGATTCACGCTTGCAATGTTTGTTTTGCTTCTCGCATTAATTATATTCTTTTGCAACCCGGATCCACAATTATGACGGCACTGGAAAAACAAACGTTGCGTATAAAAGATACTTGTATTTCTTTAAATATACAACAGACACAATTACACACAAAATTATATAGAATTGTTAATTAGCGATGTACAATATATAATTTATTACCGGCATTAAATACCCGAGATAATCCCGTGAGACGTCAGCAGTGATCGAAATTGAAACAAAAGCATCGCTACGGCATGCCGCGTGAAACTTACACCGTCTTCTTCATTGCGAACTATAATTCACCCTTCTTTTAAGTGTGACAGTCAAGGCGTTAATAAGCGCGCGCTGTTCACACTTCCAGAAACAATTATTCGGTCCGCTCGCGCATTCCGCGCTGGACCTGATGTAAATATATATCGGACGAAGCGCGGATATGCCATAAATACTCGAGCTAGGCAGTATATCTCTTTCGCGTTGTTCCACGCCCCGAGCACATGCTGTCGCAGGCACCTCTCGCGTCCCCTCTGCTCCGCCGGGTTAAGCGCTTTCTTGGGCTTCGTCTTAGCGACGAGGCCGTAAACCCCGTTCTCGGATCGCCAAAAATCCATTGCATCTAATGCGAAGGCGAGCGCAGCGTCGCGGTGCCGAGCCGTTTGACATCCCGACCCGCGAGCCGTGCATCGTCGAACGACGACGCCCATCCTCGTCGACTCGAATGTACTTTCCGAGAGCGAAGAAAGGCACGCACGAGTCTGAACGGCTCGTCGATTGGTGTCACACGGTATTTAATCGCGATATTATTCGTAAGATGAAGTGTTTTTTCTATAGATGTTAAAGAAAGACGAGCCTGCTCCAGTTTTCAAGTAAAGGCATAATCTATCTAAATAAACATTCTAATTTCTTAAGATATCAAACACATGTTTATTTTGTCATTATTTTATAAATACTCTAACTGCGTAACTTTTGCTCTTACTGATAATTATTTTTTTTGCCCTAAAGTTCTTATGTCTAAGTAAATGTGTACTGTACTGAAAAAAATTCTGGTTAAAAATAAACGAGTCAGAAAATCTTGTAGGCATGATCAAATATTCTGGTTATTGTAATAGGAATTCTGGTTGTTATAAGTTATAAAATATGAATTCTATTACAATAATCAGAATATTTGAGCAATCTTCCAAAATTTTCTGATTCGTCCGTTTTTAACCAGAATTTTTTTCAATGTAATTAAATCTTTTTTTAATCAACACTCTCGATGCACGATCGATCGTGATATCGAGCGTCTTCCGCGCGTTCACTATAATAGAGCGGTTCATCCTTCTAAACGAAATTCCTTAGAGGACCATAAAGCGCAGATGGACCAGAAAGCAGGACGGACTTCCTCCTGACGGTCGCGGGACCATAAAACAAGCTAACCGTCGACAGAATCCTGTGCGACGTTTCTGCGCGAGGCGTTACCGAGGGGCCAACTTTATCGTCCCGTGTACTCGTAACTCTTGCAAGCGGTTCTTCACGCGGTTGACACTTTCTCAAGTCGTGCCGGATTCTATCCCTCTGGAAGCGTTTCCACGCGATTTCGAGGTTCGGTTATTTTCAGAGGCACTTTTCGCGTCGCGTCTTCTTCACGTCGAACAAATCGAGGAAAACACATTCTCTAGCGCTCCCCACAAATACGTTACAATTTCAAGAGAAACATTAATCAAAAGGCTACTTTACACACACACATATATATAATATATATACACACACATACGCTCGATCTTTTTATGTTTTTTTCTCGTAAATCACTGGCCTCTCTTTACCGCAAAAATGGATAAAGGGAGCCCACTTGTACAGCGTCTCCAGAAGCTAGCTCTATTATATAATACGACATATCCTTTTCATTGGTCAGATGTCGTTTCATCAAATGGCACCAAGTTCCCAAACTTACACCGCTACCGTTCTCAGCGCCGACGATTTTCGTCCGTCGATTCGAGAATTCTCTGTTTCGTGCTAAAGCGTAACGCGCGGGGCCAGCGAGGCACTTTGCCCCGACAAGGTGAAAGGAGTTTCATTTTACGTTGGGCTATACGAACGATTTCTCGACTCGTCGGCGTGCGTAGATCTGTTCCCATTCGACGTAACAACGGTGACCATCACGAAATGACACGGAGGCTTTCTAGATCGGGGCCGAATGGGCCACCGGGTGCCATTTGTCATCGAGCCATATTGTGGTCTTGCCTCCGCGCCACGAAAAAGCGCCGCGGTTAAGAATCTTTACTCTCCTTTGAGGGCCGACAGCGATGCCCCGGGCAGAGTCGAACATTGTTGCCCCGGCCTCGCATCGATACAGCTTGATTTATGCATTGCGACTCTCTCCCTGGGACGGCGGTGCACAACGGTGCCCCCGAGGTCCGACAATGCCGCGAAAGAACCACGGAAATGTCGTCCTCTATTTTGGGGTGCGCGCTGCCAATCCCCTCTGCGCCCCCGGGACGGCAATAAAGGATAGGGCTGGGATGGCCCTGGATGTTTAGGCGGGCTAGAGAGAGGGATTGCGGTCGCGCAGCAAGCGCGATCGGGCATCTGCCAATATTTGTCATCTATTATCGCTCTCGCCTCGTAAACAGAGTGGTATATGATCCGCTTGTTAAACCGCGCGCAGCACGTGCATAATAGCGCGTCGTGCAAACGCAGCGAGGTACGCCTCGCTCCTCGTGAAATATTGCCTCTCGCATCGAGCGGCCGTCACTCGAGGTCTCTCGTCTCCGCAGTGTGCCTTACTTATTTCACCCTCCCGGCTAAAACGCGCGTACGATTACGATCGTACAAGCTAATCGCGAACATGGAGCAAAGTTGTCCGCGCTATCGCGCTATCAATCGCGCTTGCTATTTCCTCGAGCGCGAGATAGAGCCGGAAGGAGAAATTTGCAAGCGAACGAGACTATCTGCGGTCGCACGCATATCCTCTCCGCGCCGGTGGCCGGCCGCTATTATTCCCTCTTCGGGCATATGTAGGACACGTATTCAGGAGGTACACTTTCGAAGACATTGACAGGCCGCGTTTCTCCATCTGTTGCCGTCGCCGCGGCCACTTTGCCAGCCGGGAACTACAGTTACTCATTGTTCCGTCCGAGGCGTGCACCGAACAAAAACCTTCCCGCGAGATGCAAAGCGCGGGCAGGCGGGCGAGGGAGGGGAACGGGAGCGAAGGGGATGCGCCGCGCTGTTGTCGAGAGTATCACGTAACTCCGCGCAACGGCGAATCGATGGTGCACGGGCACGTTGCACGCGATATCGGGACCGCGCATTGTTGTCGCACGGAAATTTCGTTATATCCTTGTATGTCTTACCATCTGACACGCCATTTCGAACCCTTCGATAGTCTTGTCGTACAGCGTGGTGTAGCGTCTCTTCGTTTCCATTCTTGTAGATTGTCTCGTAGACTTTCGTACGGCAAAATGTGAATGCTATCTAAAAACAAGAATAAATACTTGTCGAAGATGCGTTCGTTGTTTATTTATTTTAAATCGCACAAAAATATCAACCGTCTTTATCAATATTTTATGAGTCACATACTTTACAGTCTCCAAATTACTACACTGAAAAAAAATTCTAGTTAAAAGCAGACGAATTAGAAAATCTTGTAAGATTAATCAAATATTCTGGTTATTATATAGGAATTCTGGTTATTATAATAGAACTCAATACTTTATAACTTATAATAACCAAAATATTTGATTAATCCTACAAGATTTTTCTGATTCGTCTGTTTTTAACCAGAATTTGTTCTCAGTGTAGGTGTTTTAATTATAGCAATGTCCGTGTGGTTGGAATCTTGAGCTTTGTAGTTTACACTTACGTTATGAGAGCGTGAGATATGCCGGGTACCACCCTGACCCACCTGGGGGCGGAATTGCCACCGCCCCGGCCGCCCCCGGGCGTATTCGAGCAGCGTTTACACGCGTACCCGTTATACGCGTGTGCTTCAATGTAAGATACATCTCGACCTGTTTGCCCGTGAAATGTCGAAATATCCTGCAGCCGTACCCTTGATCTACGATATATTCATCGTTACATAATAGCGAATAAAATTCAACGTGTCGTGAAATGTAAGCTTCGAATAAGGCTCATGACAAATTTATTGAGAGGATAAATCGCCCTCGGGATAATCGAAGCCTTTTACTCTCTTGAGAAACCTTTATAGCTGTTATTGCAGGCCTGCTTCTCGCCAAGCGGTACAGTCGAGCAAAAAGACGCGGAGAGGACACGTAACCGATTCCAGCATTGTCCCATGGCGCGTATGCGCAACGCGGAACAATGCTCGTAGATGCGTAATGAACGGCTCCGTATTGTGTCCTCCTCTGTGCCGCTCCCGTCGTCCCGTATGTCACGCGCGCGCGAAACGTCGCGCGCGCGCCGAATCTACGCATCCAGGACGAGAGCATCGTGTGCCAGGGGGAGGGGGGGATTAATACCTCGATGAATGCGCGCGTATACGCGCCGCCGGATTGTACGCACGACACGGCGAGGGTGCATCCGCGGGAACCTCTTGCATCGCGGCCGAGAGGCGTGGTAGGTTCACTCCCAGGTGCGTCTCGTCCTGGGACAATGCCACGTAGGAAACGACACCATCGGCCCCGCCCCGATCTACGTGCCCTAATATACCCTCGCCCCACGGCAGATGCGCCCCCCTCGATATGTATAAAGAGGAAAAAAAAATTGAAGAAAATAATGCAAAGGTAAAGGCGAGGGAAATAATGACGGCGCGCGAGCGAGCATATTCCGGTCCCGATGCGTTTTGTCGCGTCTCTCGTTAATATCTGTTACGTCACGAGTATATCATAGTATTTCAGGCGAGTTGTATACCATTATTATCTAACTCGATCCGATAACGCCATTTCAAGTTAATTCGCAGTCGATGAGACGCACTCACCGTCTCGCTCGCTTTCGACACGCCTGCGGTGGCGGCATTCGTCAGGGTAACCGCCGACGCTCGTCTATCGTCGAGAAATCAATCGTCGGGAAACCGCGCGGTGTCACGACAGATGCGACATGCAGTCGCATAAGAGAATAAGCGACAAAAAAAAAACTTTCGGCGCGTACCTAAAATTCACATGACTGCCACAAGCCGTACTGTTGCTCCACATCGAGACCGCTCCGTAATGTCCTTCGCATTTACATACAGATCGGAAAGGAACAACAAAGATGTCTCATGTTGGTCCGGCGAAACACGCGCGCCAAACCGCAGACGAGACGAGATGGATCGCGATCATTACGGGTCGCATTTAGGCCGCAACTGACCCAGTTCCGATCCCGAATTCACCTGATGCAAAGGAGATTCGTGACAGGCGTAACCGCGCACCACATTTCACTACGTGAAAAATATATTGAATACATTCGAAAACTCCGATCGTATATTCCGATCCTTTGTCTCCTTTTGTCATAGAAATGGTGACTAAAACAGAAAATAAAACTTTCACTTCATATTTTCATTCAGAAATATAGCAAGTAATAATAGAATATTTAATATGTATAAAATTAATTAGGATAATTCTCTGTGTGTCTAAAACGTTGCTGTAATATTCTAACGAGTAATGTGCGGAGTATTCACACACAAAGAAATAATTATCTGTTTTCTACGTAGAGAATGTGTGAAGACTGTATATAGAAAATGTAAAATATATATAAACTATAATTAAATTAATGCAATTACCTACTTCATCAGCACAAATAGAAAGACATCTCCAACTGTCATATGTTTATTCTTCCATAAGGAATAGATTAATTTTTGGACTGTTGAAGAAGCTTCTTCACATATGTTATTCGCAAAAAATTTTTGATAAAAATGAAAATGGTGAATATTGAAAAAATATTCACATATTGAATATTACAGAGAGGATAAATACTCGTACTTTGAGGGAAAGCGCAATTATTTCGCACGGATGTTCTTGCATTGGATCGTAGGGCGGTTTTCTACTGTGGGAGGAAAAACACGACATCGAAAACGTCTCTGCCGTCTCATTCTCATCCGTTTTCTTCACGTGTCGCGTCACAGTCGAATGAATGGCGGGATCTCACGGCGACGACCCGCTTCCGACGAGTCGGTCGCCGAGCAAACCGAACGGAGTCGCGCTTTCCCGCGGTGCCTGGTCGCCTCCGCCGCTCCGTCGCGCGCCCTTCGTCGCTCATCGTCGAGGAGCGCGCAATCAGCATGTGTATAACCGGGCGGACGAATCGTTCACGACATCCGAAGCATTGTAACACAACGTGTCATTCCGGTAATGCCGCGCGGGGCTACGAGCGTAACAATGCCGCGCACATAGACGTTTAATTATCATAGAGTAATGCACCTAATGACATATATTAGCCCGCGAGTCGCCATATGGGGACCCTTTTGTCCCGCCACTATATACGGTATATAATAATAGTCGTTCACGGAAAGAGTTGTGCACGCGCATGCGTACCGCTGCTATACCGGTGACCCACCACTTCCCTTTGCGATTCTTCGCATCCTCTTCTTTTTCCGCCACCACCACCACCACCACCGCCGACGCCGCCACCACTTCCTCTCCCTCTGCTGTCGTCCTCCGTTTGTCCCGTTCTATCGTTAATGCGGTTGTCCTTCGCGCTCCTCCGCGTCTCCTTCGCCGCGCGCTCGCGGGGCTCCCCTCTCTCCCCCCTTGGACGCTCCCTCCCCCTTGGCTTCCTGCGCTACCGTGAATCATTCCGCGTGCGACTGCGTGCGACTGATTACCGTAATCAGGCTACTCCTGGTTCCGGTATATCGACCGCTAATTATAATCATCGATTTTTACTCGTACGTCACTTCCTTGTTTTCATGCCGCTTCGTACACGCGGCCCCGCGGATGTACGGCCAAACGGATCGCCCCGCCGTCGGCCCCGACCACCAATCGCCGGGAAAGCCTGTCATTCGGTAGCTCACACCCGTGACCTGTCAGTTTGCTGCGCCGGAAGTGAGATATACGTTGCGAAACCACGCGCGCAGAAACGGCGCGTCCGCTATAACCCATTCGTGTCCGATCGCGAACCGTCGTGCCGTCAGCGTGTCCAAGTACGCACGCTTCTGCGAACGACGTATCTGCCGCGGCAAGGCGACGCGACGCGGTGGTAACGAGCATTTACTTGCCGTATATCTTTTTCGAAAATACTTCCGATCACGCCGACACCTTGTACACGCGCCCCGAGAGACACGCCGTACGCGCGCGCGATTTTTCTGCACCCGCGTTGCGAAACGAGGAGAGAATTGAAACGGGGCTTTCCACGAAGTCGGAAAGTGTGCGAGCGCCCGTTGTCCGTAAATTGCTGCCATTAGCCGAGCGCGAATGCCCGACGTTCAATTCCCTGATACCTCTTTGGCGTAATCGGCTCTCGGGCCCTTTACGCGGAATTCACTCGTGTAACCCGTGCACGTATGTGTGCGAGCGAGATGATATAGCGTCCGGCTCGATATGGTGCGAGCTTAACGGCCAATTGCCCTCGTCCGTGCCGCGAAATGGAAATCGACCGCTAATCCAGTTAGAGAAACGAGTGGCGTCCACTCGAGGGATATATACTCCGCCACGGGATCGCCGGGAGTAATAAGCGCCGCGGCCTGGCCGTGTAAGTAAAACCGCAATTATCTAGAACTCGACCGTGCGAGTTGTACGTTCCGCTTCTCAACGCTTGCGCAAAATTAAGCGGATACAGCTTGTTGATCCCTTCATTGCCGAGTCATTAAGAGAAACGAACTTTTTCAAACGGGGACAGGAGACGCGAAGGTTGACGGAGTATTTTGCAAAGTAAGAGCGTCCCGATAGACTCCCTGCTGATAATTTACACCCGGACCGGAATTACGAAAAACAATCGCATTGTGCCGTGGCGACCGGTAGCGAGAGGACTCAACCGATCTCTCGCGAGCTGCTTTCAGCCTTCGTAAGATCGATCCGACGCGACGTGTCCAGTGAGTCGCGAAATGCGCGCTCGGACGTGCACATTTTGCGGCGAAACAAAAACAAAGCGGCAGGTGGCGGCGCACAAAGAGGAGCGCTTTTAATTGCTGAACAATGAGAGCGAGCCGTGCCACACCTTGAGCCTGTGCACCACCGCGTCGCTTATACAGACGGATCGGCGTTAACGCGCCGACCGGTAGCGCGCCGTCAGCAATTAGTGCCGCGCCCATTGGCAGAAAACGTTAACAGTCGGCGTTAATGAGACGACAACTTGGAATTAAGCGGCGCATCCTAAGCACCGGACCGTTTGGCTTTACATCTTCGGGTTCCCGATTTTACATCTTCTCCTCGCGGCATTTCTTTCGAACTTAATTGCCCGTGCACGGATTCACCGCGGAAGAGAAAGAGAAAGAGAGCGAGAGAAAGAGGCAAAATCGCGTGTCCGATCTCTGACGTCGAACGATTATTTCCGAAGATCGAACGTTCACGTAACGGGGTCTTTATCTCTTTTAGAGGCGGTGGAAGACGCGCGGGCTTCTCCGCTCGGTACGTCCGCGTGATTACGGAAGAAAATGGGCCACGCCGGCCGGCCCAACTACTTCTTTCGACGTTGAACCTCGAGCGCAGCCCTCGAGGCTCCGGAGCGATCTGAATTCGCGCAAAAGTATGAATAAGGCACTGCCGTGACAGAGCCGGAACAACGTTATGCCGGCCACATGCGAAACATCTGGCATTTTTCACGTGAAAGAGAAAGACCGCGGTGGCCGAAAGACGAATTTCTGAAATGGTGCACGCCCCCCTGTCACGCTCCTCGGCGGAGTGCTCGCGGAAGCCCCCGGGGGAATTTATATTGTCGTGGCGCTTTATTGTACGGACACGCGCAATTATACCGTGATTGTTCCGCGATCTAGCCGTTAATTAACGATCAATGAGGTCACTCGCGCGTGGACTGGCAGGAAGGAATTTTATTCCGCCCGGGATGAAGAAAGGCGTAAAAGCTCTCGTGCGAATTCGCACGCGGTTTTTTTGTCTCCGCGGTGTTATTACCACCTACCTTCGAGCAGTATTCGGTGCGAGCGGCAGGCGGCCGGCGCGGCGCGTGCACAGAGAGTGGTGTCCTGTTTGTGGAAGGTTTGTGGAGGTATATAGTTTATTTTTTTTTGTACGACGAAAAAGAGTTTACCTTGGAGAACGTTCCTTTTCATCGAGAAATTACATCTGAGTTCTGCAAGGCAGAGAGTAAATCTTTTATACACCGAAAAAAAAAAGATTGGTTATAACAATTCAGTCTTGATAAAATTTACTAACAACCTTCATACAACAAATATAAGTCATTATGACAAAATAATGTTATAAAAATGAAATGTTCATAATTGTTATCAAATGTTTTGTTATTATTATTATATTTATATGTAATATTAAATATTAAATATTTAAAAAATTGCATTACTAAATACATCTCATAAGTTTACCTAGAATTTTTTCTTCTATGTATTACTAGTAAAAAAATGCATGTTGAAAAATAAGTCATACTGAGAAGGAATTTTTCTTAAAGGAATAGGATGATATTTCCTGAATAATATACGCATTAGAAGAAGAAACTGCCTTGGCGCGTCGCGAAAGATTAGAGGGAACGTCGCTCTCGTCTCTCGTTCGAGATTCCTTATCCGCGCGCTTATTCCGCGCCGTCGTCCATCGAACCGTTGTTATGCACGTCCCGTCTATCAGGATATATCGATCGCCGCTCTCGCCGGTGGGCGTACGCTCGACGAAGGAGGTCTCCGAGATTGACGCGCGTCGGTCGACCTGGCGACGTATAACGCTTCAGATTTATTCAATGACGACGATCGTTAAGGGTTTCCGAGAGGTGGGTGGGGCAGGGTCAAGGGGTTCGTGGCCCCTTCCCGATATTCGACGCCAGACACGTGCTCCATTCCGGTACGGCTCGACGCCAAGAATCCGTGGCGCGTCCCGCGCGGGCATGATTAGCGTCGAGCGCGAGCGTCTCTCTCTACATCGTCGTCGTTAGCCCGGGAATCGCGGTGTAATCCGTCACGCTCTATAAATTGCGTCTCGATGACACGCGGTCGATGATTAAATCCGTCGGACGTTCACTCGTCCGATATAATAATAATCGGCGCTGCGCCGCATTTAGATGAAAGGCGGTCGATACATTAAATGACGGCTCTGTACGAGGAGCCGCCCGAGATCGAAGCGTGCGAGGAAGTCGCCAGCTTCCGTCAGCTTGGAAAGGACTAAGTTTAGCTCGCGGCGGCCAAATTGCGTCTACGGTACGGTACGGAGTAGCGACGTGTTAAAGTCGTACGTCATATTTCCGTAACCGTAACTGTCGCTTAACCGACATTCGTTTTATCGTCTGCTGTCGCCTCCGGAAATTGTCAAACGAGACGTGCGAGAAGGGTCGCATTTTTTTGGTTCTTTATCACGGGAAAGCATATGTCCGGTGAAATGTAGTGAGTAGTACCGTAACCTTCCACGTACTTTTCATACTTTTATTTTATGTTTGTATAAATTGACAGTTATACGAGCAAGAAACTTTAGAAATATTCGACATAAAATAATCCTTACGACAATTACGTTAATATTATTATTAACGTAAGTTAGTTATTTTATCATATTAAAATTGTTAATTCACTAATGAAAAAAAGGACTCAATCTCACACTTCACTCTTTGCTCGGATTCGCGATTTCAAAGCTGCAACTTTGACAGAGGAGAAAATGCGAGGAAAGAAAGGCCAGCGGGGTGGCCGAGAAGCAAAATTTATCAGGACGCAGACAATCGCGACAAGAAGAACTTTATTCGCCTCATCCATTCTCTTTTGGCTCTTCACCTCGAGATACTACGTCTCCTTTTCCCCGGTCATTCTACTCCTTCTTCCTCTTCTCCTCGTGCTATCCCGTTCTCCCGTGCGTGCGCTCGCGTGCATATAGAACCGTCGTGAATCGTGCGATGACTGGCGAAAATCAATTCAATTCCGCCGTATATCTAATTCAATAATCTGAACGTGACGAGTGGGCGAGGAACAGGCCGGAGAATGTAAATGCGATAAATGAGTTCGAGGTGGTATTATAAGAAGGAACGGAGGAACAAAGAGTACCGCGACTTCCGGCTGCTCCGCATGACCGACTCGGCTGTCATAAATCGTTTCGTGGACGGAACCAACTGTGGCACGGCTTCGTCCGCCTTACGAATCTGACAAATGATCGTTTCACGAGAAGCCAATTAACACCTCGTACCAACAGTCGTACAACAGTCAGTGGCATGTGTTGGTGAAATAACTTTGATCTGACGATCGTGACGTGTATCAACCGTAAGCATAAATTTAGATTCTCAGCGGGCGTCTAGCCACTTTTTCACTTCTCATCTTTTTTTCCATGTCCGATTGTGCGTTGATATATAAATCGATGTATAAAGGGAGACTTTTATCGTCTGGTAAAAGGTCGATAACAATTCGACGAATTAGAAAGGGAACTTAGTCAACGCTGCTTGAAGGTATCGTTTATTCCATGGCTAGTTCATACATTTTTTAAGCGCTCAGTTTCGCAACGATGCGGTAACGAGGCATGGGGGTAGTACAAACGTAAAACGCGAGGGTTAAAATTCCGAGAATGAAACGTTTAATCATACCGGCAATTAGTGCGATGCATAATGGATTTCGCGATGTCTCCGAGACGAGGCCGTTTACGTTTTTATTCAATACAAAATTACTCAATTATTCGTCGAATAAATTAATTAAATGTCTTGATTTAACATATACCTATGCGGAATTATCACGAGTATAATTCTTCGTAATCGACATCATTAGCCTGGTCCTAAAAAAGCCATCCGTTCGCGAACACGCCGTCGAAGATAGCCGCGCGTTCCCTCTAGATGTTGCCATCTATTTGGCACATCCGTTGTCATGGTGGATTTCTTGCTGTCGAGGGGCGACCACTCGCTCGTGGCAAGATAAAAATACGGTCGGAAGGGTATTAGTCACTGTGCGATGGCCCGTGGGGTTCCGAGAGAGAAAGAAAGAGCGAGAGAAAGAAAGAGGCGGAGGACCAGTCTGTTCGTCTTTCACGCGTACTTCGTCACCCTGCAAACTGCACTAATACTCCGGCGCGCGTGTGTGCGTACGTGCGTTAACTAGATCGCCAGGAAGCGGAGCCGTTAAATCACGCGGGGACTCGGACAAACCCGGAATGCGGCGTGTGGTTGCGCGTACATTTATGTGTACGTGTACGCGGTGCGGGGACGTGTGCGCCGGATCGGCGCTGTATGTATTCCGCCGCCTCATCGGGCGCGGACGTATCAATTAACTCGGGAACTCGACGGCCATCTCAACTAATTTCCATCCATTCTCGACATACCTACTCGATGTGCCATGAAATTATCGGTCGATAGCTACATACCGCTAGCTACCGTGCGCGCCGGCTCTTTCGTGAACCTCGTAGTCGAGGTCGACGGTGCGCTTTTGAATTATCATCGAGAGATGATTCGAGAGCTTCTTTTTCTCCCCTTCTCTCTCTCTCTCTCTCTTTCTCTCGTTAAAATGTAAGTACGTAGGAATATTGATAAATTGAATTGCGATTCCCTCGGTATAAGTGACGCGTATCTTATCGGAACGAAGTCATTATAATTGCAAAGCTCGACTGCTTATAGCGGCAGTTACTTTCCAGCCTGTCGTTTCTTTTTTCTTTTTCAATCGTAACTGCAACGTGTTAATGAAAAGCAAATGTCGACAAATGCAATAGCGTCTCCCGCTCGTTCGGGACGCTTAATTACACGCAGTTGCCGGCTCTTAAATCCACCTCGTGTGATTAAAAAGCAACCGCATCGTAATCGCGCGGCAGAAACGCCAGCCGCGCATATATTGGCTCGGATGCGCCGATTGCGAAACGAATAACGAATTGATATTGAAATTGACAGCGCTCGATAATTAGCCCCGGCCGTTCGCTTCAATTAGGGTAAGCTTGCGTAACGAGGTGATTGCGGGAGCGACGTGATTCGTTAGCCGGCCCAGAGGAATACCACGGCGTCCCCGAGGCCCCTCGACGAGTGTCGCGTGAACCAACCGGATACTTTAATGACCTCTAACGACGAGCAATTAACTCGAATCGGACGGTAATGTTATCAGCCTTGCGTTACAGGATTGCCTCGGCCTCTTCTATTCGGTGCGGCGCGATGCGATGGTCGACGCTCGTTATGACAGCGTCAGAATGTTCGGTGTTGTTTGCCCATTAGACTCGACTGTTCGACATTGTCGAACACGAGAGCGCATCGATCGCTCGTGTCGGATGACGTTATTTGTCTGATTTTCCGAGATATACTACTTCACATTCGCAAAGGGACGTAAAAGGCTGTTCGATTGAAATGGTTTCGTACTTCATAGAAGAGCGTATGAAAGTGCAAGAATTGACGAAAATGTTCTAGCATTAAGATACTTTAACATTTTTATACATTCACGAACACGAGTGCACTGAATTTAAATAGTTACAATACTAAATCACATTCCCCTTCTCGCACGTCGCACGGTATGTGCCGTTAATCAAATCGGCGGTCTTTAAATTAAAAGGACTCTCTATCCAAGCTCGAGCTGATTTTTCAGACGCCCAGCTTCCCCGATTTCCCGATCCCGGCGTTCTCGAGCGCGGCACTTTGGTAACAGGACTCGCGTGCTTTCTCTTATGCCACGTGTACGTCGCGCGCGTCTGCGTGAGGCTGAAAACGGCGGCCTTTGAAGTGCGTACTACTAGCCTCACGCATGTGTGTCGCTCAGCTTTTCCAGCAAACTACGTGTAACTGTGTTAACCATATGTCCATAAACTGCGGGTCTAACCATAGCCTCGTTAGTCCTTTCTCTGCAGTCTTCCCTCGGCTTTACAACCGGTTCGGATTAGCGCATTAATCTGTTCGCTCGTTCGGCAGATTGGTTATACTCTCCCATCTCATTCTCGTTAACAAATTTCACGGATATTGCAGCGAGTCTATAGCTGTATTGTTGACGTAATCAAAATTATTTCGAGATGTGTCGTCATTGTAACCTTTTCAGCAAATTTCTTTTATTTTTTTCAGAAAAACAAAAAGTATCATGAGTTCTTATCGTGAATTATATGTATATTAGCGATACGTCAATTTTTTTACCGTGTGGAAGGTACCTTCGTTTTTCCTTAGAAACTGCTGCGGTGTGGTCGAGAAAGAGGCGGTTTCGCTTTTGAAATTTTAACCGTGGTATCCCTCGACCGAAGTCGAATCGTTAGGATCATGAGATTTGTTAACAGACCTCGAAGGGGCGAGAAACGACGAGTCTTTTGAGTCCCTTTGTCCATATTTTTTTTTTACTATAGGCTTCGCCGACATCACGGTGTGAAATTTCAAAGTGCCATTCAGTTTTCCGTCATCTCCCTACTTAATACTTTGCTCTTCGTCATTCGCTAGTTTATTCTCGAAAATATATAAATAATAATAGCTTGACTTGAAATATTTATTATACTGAATATTATTACAATTTTTTTTATATAATATTTTTAAATATTTTTAAATATAATAAAGAGAACTCCCTGTTTCACTTACCTGTTGTTCTCCATATTCATAATTGTTATTTAATAAAGTTATTATTTTCGTATTAGCAAAATGATACGTAATTCAATTTATCTCTGCCGGTTGTGCTACATCTCCGCCATTCGTAATCCATTTATAGATCGTGATGAACGCGATCCGCGCGGGACGGTGTTTGCGAGCAAAGTGTCGTTCCGTCGGCTTCATAAAACGCTCCCGCCGCTCCATTCGTTTCAATTGTATCGCGATGGGGCGCACCGCCGTGAAATTAATCGCACAGCGGTGTCTTTGTCTGGTGACGGTGCGCGACCTTTATTATCGCAACACGTTCGAAAGAACAGACGGATCTAATGACCCCGAGCCTTGAGAACGGTCTCGCGGACGTGACACTCACACGCGCCTAATTATTCACTTGCAAGCTGTTGGACAAACGTGTGTATCTCTCCCGAAGGAAATCCCTTCCCTTTAATTTATTGGTGCGCGTATACAGCGTACATAAATACGAGCGTGGATCACGAAAAAATTGCATAATGATAAAACTATATGTTAACATCAATTGTCCCGATTGGATTAATTGGATATCATCGTATTGGTATCTCGAATCGTAATTTATACAAACATCTATGATGAAAGACTAGTAGTTGCAAGAACAATTGTTATTTTTTTCAGAATTTACGAGGTAAAATGATTACGTATGCGAAGTTTATTAAATATTTTAGAAATATTTAAGAAAGTTAAATTTTTATTGAAGATTATTTACTTTTTTTAAATATTAAAACCTCGATATTATAGGTATAAATAATTACGTTAACTTAAAAAATTAGAATATATTAGATATAATACGATACTTTGAAGGAAATAAAAGACAATGATACAGAATAAATTTCTTCAAATTTTTTAGTTTATTTACAAAATTCGCATAATGCATATTTTAATTAATATAAATGATAACTGTAGTGATTCCGAGTAGAGCGTAGATTCGGCATGTTGCAGCAGATGCGCGTACGATTGTTGTCAGCTTCCGTGAAACAAATAATGGAACAGAGGATAAAGTAGTTACGTAAGTGCGGAAGAGTTGAAACGGCGTGGAATACCCACCAATCGCTATATCTCGAGCGAGGAAGGAGCGTTTCCTGCATTAGGAGCGTACGGCCATGGTCGTAAAGGCGCGATGATCTGTGGGTAGAGGGTGAGCAGTGGCTGGTACCGAGGGGGTTGCAAATTGAATAACAAACGTTCACCCTCCTCGGTTAAATCACCGAAAAAGCCATCCCCCGGGCTTGCACGCTTGCCGCTAGACGTTAACCGCACCCCCCGCGAATTGCTGCGGCGCGACCCCGGCGCGACCCTCTCCGACTGCTTTGCATAACGATCTTATTTCGTAATCTCTGCCATATTGATCCAGTTTACGATGCCGCGCGCTTGAAAATTGTTTATTGCTGGGTCTCCGTCAGAGCACGTCGAATCTGCGACTCGCGGTACCGCGCACTTTCGGCGAAACCCGAATTCCGTTTTTAGATTAAAAGTTTAACGTTTCTTTTTTTTCCATGCGAACGTATAAAGACACTTTATTCTAGAGAATGAGAGGACATTTTTCTGCAATTGCTTCATTAATTAATCTGATAACGGCAACGTATCTATGTTTAAAAACATGCAATTGTCTCGTGACATGAATTACCGCTCTTCTGCTGTCATTGTTTGAAGAATATTGCGCATGTTGTAATCAATTATGACCGGCCAGAATGCTCGGGAGAATCAACTTTATAGAAGCTTAATGATCGCGTGACGCGGCTACTCCACTGTTTAGGCCCGAGAGAAGCGAGCCGAGTCATTCTCGCTAATAAGATCGAGGAGCTGAAGCACGTATCGGACGCATTTCCGTTGCGCTCGCGCTGCGATGCCGCGGTACGATGCCCGACCGCTGCCCGTAATCGGCGAAATCTGCGAACGGAGCGAAGGTCGGAATAAAATCCTGGAGCGGGAAAATAAAGTGGCACGACCAAGTGGGGGAGGCCTGATGTTATGACGGGACATTTCACGGTTGGTAGGATCTGGGATTTAACGGCCCGTGCGATAATATCGTCCCAGGAGCTCGTGTCCCGCTCGTGCTCCGCTCTCGTGTTCTCCGCTCTCGGTGCTGTTCTTTGTCGGCCTGTTGATACATTGGGAGGCAATTCGTTAGCTCGTAGACTACGCGACTCTTCATCGCGAGTAATTTGATCTATGTGTCAAAATTAAAAATCATTATTGACGGCCACGCGACGTTGTACTCGCAAAGCAATAGTGGATGGACTTACTTTGAGTTCGTGCATAGGAAGGAATCACATTTAGCAGACGAGGAAGATAAATTAATCCAGGTTGACACGCGCACGGGTTGCGCACCTCAACAAACAGCGGCAGCAAGAGCGAGGGTTGAGCTAGGAGGAGTTAATGAAAACTAGCGTGGACTGTCTCTTCGTAGATTACAATGGGAAGTCGGCAATTGGGCGGTGGGAACGAGCTTCGTGAATGGAGTGAAAGTCGAATAGTAGTCTTCATTATTCACAAAAGCATTATTTATTTCCTTTTTCTCACTTTAAAATGAATTATTTATAATTTTTATAATAATACAGTAATAAAGAAGAGTTAATAGTAATAATTAATAATTAATAATTAATAATAATTAATAATAATTCATTGATAATAGTGCGATACTACATCCAAAGGGTAGGCTGATATGGGTTATCATTCAAGTCCAAGTTCCAAACGTAATCAACAAATTGCCTGGAAAAAATTTTTAATTCACTAAAGAAAAATCACTCTCGTCAATGTTCAAGGCCCTGTGTGGTATGAAATCGTTTGGAACCTGTCCGTGTCCATACTCCACGGTCGTTTCTCGTTAATTCGTTCCGTCTCTTGCCTTCCGAAAATGTATGGAAGGGAAGAGCCGGCAGGGCGCGAAGTGTGTTTTGTCGGTGTATGGTACAACGCGACAGTGCTTTATGTATATATATATATATATTTATATATTTATATATATATATATTTATTTTTATATATTTATATATTTATACGGGTTACTTTTTTTTACACATCATTACACCGCTTAATTA